>MU158812.1:2099037-2132798 GCA_015888305.1 Antheraea pernyi | reverse complement strand
CTGGATGCCGTTGTCGGAACTTTACCAAATTGAAATGGGACCACACTGGAAGTACCAGCTTTCAAATAAAAAAAGAATAATCAAAATCGGTTCACCCAGTCCAAAGTTATGAGGTAAAAAACATAAAAAAAAAAAAAATACAGACGAATTGATAACCTCCTCCTTTTTTTGAAGTCGGTTAATAATCATAAAATTCAATCACAGCGTCTCCTACCGGGTCCAACCGGTTCTTGTTCAGGTGAACACTCACAAAAAATTACATTAAAATCTGTTCAGCTGTTTAAGAGGACTTCAGTCACATACACACGGACAGAAGAATTATATATGTATAAAGATTTTGAATGTTATTATCTTCTAGAATACGAATTTAGTCCATACAAGCGCTGCGACGGCGGCGGTGGCGGCGGCAACAGCGGGTATGGTAGTGTCGTGGTCCTGCGAGCTCTGCGGGAGGCTCTTCGCGACGAGAGACGAGTGGAGCGCACACGCCAAGTCACATCTACCTGATAACAAGCTACTGCAAGATAAGATGCAACAAGCAACACAACATCAGGTATCTAATCAACCTAACTCTATCTACTTAGTGACGTAACATAACATCATTTTAATAGGTTTTATAGTATTTTTTTATTAAAGTGAAACATTTTTTCCGACACCGCAAATATTTGCGTCCGTCTATCGCATGTCGCATTACAGACGGCGTGCGGCCGTCGAGTAACGGTAAATTGAAAGGCGCTCAGCAGAGCAGCCACCGCCAATATGCTCAATTGCCATGGCTCAATATTATGCTCAGTTTTATAATGTATTTATCATTTAACTGATTGTATTTATTATAATTTGCGCACTCTAATACACAGATTGAAATTAAAATTTATAGTTGTATATCCTGTCTACTACTGATTTCCCATTGTCATTGCACTCTCTAATTATTAAGTTAAGATTAAAAGCGCGATTTTAATACCCTAAATAGAATAATCTTCGGAAAAAATTTCAGTTAAATGCCTACTATCACAAAAAAGTTTCACTTGCATCGTGATTTCATAAAACCACACATTTTTTTATCCGGTCTATCTGTTTCATTGCGTTAAGCGCAACAATACAATACAATATTGTAACTTGTTTTAGAGTTATTTTTTAATAACTCATACGTTTTAACTTGCAAATTTCACCTGATGTCAAATAACGATGCAGTTTAAAGATTCTAACATTAAACGTAGAGAGTAGGGTTGACTCTAAAATGTAGTTGCGGGAATACACCAACCGTGTTTTGGCGACAAATACAGATGGAACATAGAAAATGCCCTACCATCGTTCTATGGCTTCATTATGATGTTTTCCTTCACCGAAAGCTTTGATTTAACCGTAAGGGTTCGAACCTACATTGATGATGCGGGGTCTGAACACGCTATCAACTGAGCCAGAATCGTCTATACTAATATTATAAAGAAGTAAAGTTTGTGAGGTTGTTGGGGGTAATCTCAGGAACTACTGGTCCGATTTGAAACATTATTTCAGTGCTATATAGCTCATTTATCGGTTATAGGCTATATATCATCACGCTAAGACCAATAGGAGCGGAACACCAATGAAGAATATTTCAAAATCGGGTTTTTTTCCTCTTGAGAGGTTTCGCTTCGTGTTAGCGTTAACCCAAAGTAACTATTCCACGCGAACGAAGTCGCGGGCACAGGCTAGTCTTCAAATATTTTCGAATGATATCATACAATATGTCCTACAGAGAAACGAAAATCAATTATATTCTATCGAATGTAAAGTCGATGTTTTATATACAAATAATTAATAGTATACAAAAAAATATTTTATAACATTCTACGACTTTTGTGTTTTCATAACAATTAGGATTTCGGAGATACGCTCCATAGTTACTATCAGTTAAATCTATATTAATACTAGTGTCGAATTCCTTCGTAGTTTTAAAGGAGAAATTAAAATACCACTTGTGAAATCACACTAAAATCACCGTATCTAATTTAATGCTAGCTTCCCACCCTCTTGCTTTTTGCACGGGTGTACTAACCGAAGAAAATGTGATCAAATCTTCGCTTTACATTACGACTACGTCCCTTCTGCAGTCTTTTATCTCAGTCACTCACTTTTTATATAGTATTTTTTGAACCCAAAGTTTTTACTTCTCCGCACGATTATTCCTACATTTCCTTTAATACTAACGTTGTCCCAATAATTACAAACACAACAACAAATCATCAAAATAGATGTGGCGATACTGAAGTGACGCGCGTGCATACATTCAGCAATTGAATTTTATGTATATAAGTTCTTACATAAGTCACAGATCAAATTATACAGAAATAAACCCATTGCAATCGACTTAGATTTTATTAAAAGCAATTACCTATTTATTTACAGCAACAAGAGAAAGTACACTTAACGAATCAAGAAAAACTACAACTACTTCATCATCATAACCAAAACCAGCAGCTTCTTAACGGCCACGGGATATCGAGTGCCTCAGTTTCAACAGCAACCGTTGTCAATGAAGGTGGAGGCGGTGGGGGAGCATACTTCACCCACGGACATACGCATTACGCACCGGAAAGGCAACAGCACACTCATGCCCACCATTTATGCCTAATGTGCAGGCAGGAGTTCGCCGGTAAAGCGGAATTCATGTTCCACGTGAGAGGACATTTCGAAGGTAAAGTGAGTGATATAGCGGCCGCGGACGTGTTGGCGCGCTCGCTGGTGGACAATTCGGGGCTGTGCACCTGAGCCACGCCTGCGCCCATCAGCGCATTCCAAAACGATACTTGCGGTAAGAACGTCTTCCAGGAAGATACGATAATGTTAAAGTTTTAAATTGAAGTTGATAACGAAGGGAATCTATAAGTGAAACATTTCTGTGCCATATTGTACAGATGTAAACGTTTATTGTTTTATTGGTAAAATAATAGTTTTATAGGAAAAAACATAGATTTTTTGGCTCTGGACCTTTTTAAAGACTCATGTTAAAGTAAAAGTTTACGTAAACAAGGGATGCATCGAAACAATTTCTGTATTTCAAATCATGTCCGTCCGAAATTGATTGCTTGTTCAAGGATTAAAAAGACATTCTGATCCGATGCATCCGTTTCTCATGAATACTTTAATTACAAGACACGTTTTATTAATAATATTATTTTGTGTTGTGAAAAATCGTATAATTAAGAATAGTTGAATTTAATATGACATTGTATATTTAATTTGTTTTTATTATCTTTATTACAGTAAACTGAGTTTTACCGTTTATTTCTGATTAATTTAGCGAATTAAAAGACGTGGCTTCGAGTGAGCTAGAAATGCTTACACTGAAGCTGCTCACCAACAATCTATTTATGATGATTCACTTGATATCTACAATAGGAATTACTTTTAAACTATACATTTAAAACAAGCAGGTGTGAAGGGCAACAATTATATAATGAACTACTGAACAACAAACTGAAAATGAACTACAAACATAGTAAATCACATACATTCAGGACGGGACCTCGATTGCTAAAATGGGGTAAAATTGGTTAACCCTACTAAATTATAACGGTGTACGATGTATTATGTTTATCGTGAATCAGTTTAATGTGAAGTGTTATCTCAATTATCTTCGAGATGTTGTATACATTACACATTCTATGTTATTGAAGTTCCCGGTATGCAATCTAACATAAATCTTATAATTTTCCTTATTCTGAATAGAGTTTTCAATGTTGTCATCTCAAAATATTCCACTGCGTATTAAATTAATAACATATTATGGTACAATGAGTAATGCAAAGTAAAGTACGTAACTTATGACTCAAATAAAGATATCGAAAAATACATATTTGACTGGAACTAATTGTTTCTGGTAATTCCTTTTTAAGTAAAAATAAAGCAACTAAAATCTACATTTATACATGTAAGTTATCATATCTATTTATTACAAAAAAAATATGGAAAATATATGATACTCATGTGATAACTATACCAGCCTATAAATATCACGTGGCTAGGACAAGGACTCTTCTCGAAGGAAGGCAAGAGCTTACATGATGCATTGACAAATTCAAACATCGAAACACTATTTTCCGTCGTATGTTGGTAACATAATAACAGACACATACGTGCGCATTCACACAGCAGATAAACATGGTTGAAGGGTTTTTGTTCTTTTACCCTTATTTTTTATCAATGCCAAAAAATAAAGAAATACTTTAATCAATTTAGGCCCTAAGAAGGCACTTGTGAACGTCAATACTACCTCCGGTTCGGAAAACAACCCAGTCATCGAGAAGAGCCGGCAACAAACTCGATCTGGTCTATCTTTTTAACATATATATATATATATATATACGTATATAATATTTAACATTACACGTCACAATAGTTTTTAGTGGATGCACAGAGATGAGTCAATTTCAGTCATCACCATCGTTCACTAATGATCCACTCTATAATAACCATTTGACACCAAAACCCGCTTGACATGGCGCTTAAACTCACAATCAGTAATAGCCTCTGAGACTATGTTGTAAAATCTAACGCTATTCCCTAAAAAACTTTTACTGGTTTTACTAAGTCTGAAACATGAAACAACCAGTTTGTCACAGTTTCTAGTATGTAAATCGTGCCGGTTTTTTACGAAATTCAACTTTTCACGTTTCTTGCGGGAATACATTAAATTATCAAATCGGTAATATCCTTCGAGACTTTGTTGTAAAATCTAACGCTATTCCCTAAAAAACTTTTACTGGTTTTACTAAGTCTGAAACATGGAACAACCAGTTTGTCATAGTTCCTAGTACGTAAATCATGCCGGTTTTTTTTACGAAATTCAGCTTTTCACGTGTCTTGCGGAGATACATTAAATTATCAAATCGGTAATATACTTTGGGACTTTGTTGTAAAATCTAACGCTATTCCCTAAAAAACTTTTACTGGTTTTACTAAGTCTGAAACATGGAACAACCAGTTTGTCATAGTTCCTAGTACGTAAATCATGCCGGTTTTTTTTACGAAATTCAGCTTTTCACGTGTCTTGCGGAGATACATTAAATTATCAAATCGGTAATATACTTTGGGACTTTGTTGTAAAATCTAACGCTATTCCCTAAAAAACTTTTACTGGTTTTACTAAGTCTGAAACATGGAACAACCAGTTTGTCATAGTTCCTAGTACGTAAATCATGCCGGTTTTTTTTACGAAATTCAGCTTTTCACGTGTCTTGCGGAGATACATTAAATTATCAAATCGGTAATATACTTTGGGACTTTGTTGTAAAATCTAACGCTATTCCCTAAAAAACTTTTACTGGTTTTACTAAGTTTGAAACATGGAACAACCAGTTTGTCACAATTTTTAGTATTTAAATAATGCCCGATTTTTACGACATACAGCTATTTACGGTTCATGCGGACATACATTAAATTTTCAGATCAAGTTAAGTTAGTTACTTACTTTAGCCAATTTGTGAGATTCGATATACATGTTTGGGCTTGGTAACCATACACGTACGTTTCACTAACTACATATATGATGTATGATTAGTTTAGCTACTTACTTCGATTCGCGATGTTGCATTGGAGGCAACACTTTGGCGCCATTGAGTTTGTTGCCATACGGCCATGAGTGCTTTTAGCGCTCTCTCAAAAAAATCCGGTGAAGCTGTAAAAGCTCTACGGGCCAAAAGCGTCAGTCAATTAGAAGAAAAAGTGGTAATACGAGACAAATCCTTAACAGTTTAAGTTCCTTTCTGTTGTTTTCCTTGACCGTCAGTTAATCAATAACCGATTCCAAATAGTGGATTAGTAAATACAGTGATAGCTTTGACTTAATCCTTTGATCACTACATTGAGTTTCGGAATCAGCAAATAGCAGTGATGGGTTAACATAGTGTTACCATTATTCTTGGCATATATATAATCAATTAGAAAAAAAAGTAGTAACATGAAAGAAATCCTGAAACATTTAAGTTCCTACGCTTTATTTTCCTCGATCGTTAGTTAATCAGTATCCTATCCCAAATAGTAGATCAGTATTACCAAGCCGAGGTGTGCCGTGCACCCTGAAGCTAGTTGCCCAAATAAAATCGGCTGAGTGCGTTAAGCGCTCGCCTTAGTAGTCCGGTGTAGCTGTTAGGACCTTTCTAGGTCAATAGCGTAGTCAATTCGAAAAAAAAGTATATTAGTAAATACAGTGATAACTTTGACTTAATCTTTTGACCACTACATCGCGTTTCGAAATCAGCAAATGGCCATAATGTGTTAGCATAGTATTTCTATTATTCTTGGCATATACTAAATTATATATTTAATTTAAAAATGTTTAATTACCATATATAACTAATAAAAATCTTCGCAATATCAGCAAATCCCGATAATCATATTTTTTCACTATAATGAATTAATTCCATAATTTAAGACAAAAGCTAAACTTACAATTAAAAGAGACAATTTAAGATATCTCCGAAGACTAGTACAAGAATGTTAAATGATACTTGCTTAGGATCTAAATAATCTACTTTTTTTATTTTAATGACAACTTGGATGTTTTATTTAAATCAAAAAATTTGAAAGTATGTATCTATATATTATTGGTTGTTATGTTTTATTTTTTTAAAACGTTCGTCAAGATACGAACTATTTAGCGACAAAAAACGAGGTCAATATAGATAATAGTGCTATAATTGAAAATAGTAATACGTTTAGTTTCACGAAATGTTCAACATAGATCGGTACTTAATAAAAAACAATAAAGTCAGAGAAGGTTAATCATATGTAATTATAACAAAACTAAACGTGCCAGTTGTTTTATTTAGATTATATTTGTGTTGTGTATTTATTTTATAAAACCTGTATAGATATATGCTAACGAACGTTTTATTTCAGCAATTGTAATATTCTTAAAATAAATGTAAATAATATTTATATTTAGATGTATGGTTTGATGAAGTGTTTATTAGAATCCGAATAATTATCGCTTTAATTAATAGTAATTTTAATAATCTAGTCATACAGAAAAAGAGATGAGTGAAAAATCTAGTCATTGTGTATAGTCTAGTCTAAAACTTAGTCATGTAGATGTATTTGTTTATCATATTATATTTTTATATGTAGATTTAGGCATTCAATTTTGTAATGTACAAAATTTTTGTAACACCATAAATTTATATAATATCGCAACACTACAGCCAACGAATGTTTACAGCTTATGTACATATAGTCAATCTAAATGTAACACTGTTGAATTAAATACGTCGGAATAGGATTGCTACGATGTGTTCAAAATGTTGTTGCGATGCTATTTGTAGAATAAAAGTATCAAATACTCAATATTATTTTCCTTTATAAGCGTTATTCTTTTAAAAATTAAAGTTATTGGTTATGTTATTTATTATTATTATTATATTTCTTCGCACCATTCGGTACAAAGTTTGTAGGTACAGATTATAAGCACAACGAATACAGTTATTATTTAATTAATAAATTCAAACTAAACGGATAGAATTTTATGTCAATAGATAGGAAGTGTATAATATAATATATATGTAATTTCATATGCTGTTTTAAATGTACATACTTTTTTATTATCTAAAAGAACCCAGCGTAGTATTTTAGTATTTAGGTATAATATGATTATTGAACATTATTTTATTTGTTTTCTTTTTTGTAAATATTTGATGGTCACTCCTCGTTAGACACTAAATGTTATAGAAAAAAAGAAATCTTAAGTAAGTCGATTTTTGTTTAAATTATTTGTTGCATCGAAAGAACATTTTGAAATTTAGGTGTAAGGTATTTGATTAATGTTTCAATCTGCATTCAGTTGCCAACTATATGACAATAACTGAAATTATATGAAAAGTACAAAAATACATGTATTTGAATATGAACAGTACAGAGGCTATGTAAATAGTTAGCCAATATGATGATTTTCGGTCACGTTCTATCGATGGAGTCCGGTGAAGCTGTTAAGGCCTTGCTAGGCCAATACAGGGCAGTAGCTAGAATCGAATTTGAACTAGGGCAGCATTGGTTACAGGTAGGTAGGTAAACAAATTATAATAACTAATCAGCCCTCGTATGTCACAAACTGAGGTGTTCGGAAAAGTTTAGATACCTATCGCTACAATTTTTTATCTCAAACTATGAACAAACAATTTAATTATAATAATTTGTTTTGGTTTTTCGTATTTTTAAGGTAGGGCATTGACCCACAATGCCCCCCCCCCCCCTCTAGCTACGGGTGTGGGCCAATAGTGTAGTCAGTTTGAAGAAAAAGTCACGTTCTATCGGAGCTTGTACTTATTATTTTATAAAGCAGTTTTATTGGAATGGCTTGTAGAATGATAAAATAATAGATTAAAATTATATTATTATTGATGCCAAATCATTATCATAACGAATGATATCTATTTATCAATGTTTTTTATGTCAAGTCATGAGACTATTATATTTTCTTCGATAATTCCTTACACGCACTTTTTCTTTGGAAATTTCATTTCAATATGATAAATTTCACATGATTAGGATGTTTTCGCGCATATAGTTGTCAACTGAAAGTAGATTACGCATTCATTTGTCTTTCTGACAAATCAGAGCACGATGGAAGTTACAAATTTGAGTAGGAATAGGTATGTTTGTAAGAATTGCGCCACGTAACTCGTAGGTGGGACATTAATGCAATATAAATAGTTTTATAGATAATAATTCATTATAAGTAACTATACCATGATTTTATACGCATAGTAATTATATAAATGTGCACACCCTAATTAATATAGTATTTATCTGATAAGCACGAGAATTGGTTTTGTTTAAGTGACAAAAGGTTATTTTAGCCACTTCGTAACTGTTTTCTATTTTCCTATCTACAATAAATGATGGAGGGATACGAACTTTATTACTCACAATGATAGAATTGTAAGTAGACAACGTACAATTCACATTCATCAGGTGATGTCCAGCTTCGAACATTTTACTGTCTCATTTTAGCCTTAAATGTTAGTGTAGATGCGATTTTTAGTAACTGGTGATTACGCGATGTTAAATATGTGTACATTTTTGGTCCAACATATAAAGATACTGAAAAACCGTAGCAATTTTTAGATTTTCACTATATTGTATTTATTTTTTCGTGTGGATCTGTCTTAGGAATTTTCATCTTTGGTTAACCTTATCTACTCTATGGTGGATTTATCAAAGAGTATACGACTAGCATTATTTTAAACGTAGATTCTTTCTGCGAAATATTTCTTACGCTAGTCCCATACCTACGTGTATCGGCACGAAGATTTGTCTATGTTCGCAATAAAAGCAAGTGCGGAAGTGTATGAATAATAATCGTGAATGTTTAGCACGAATATTTTTTTTAATATACATTATTTTTTTCCTAAAGTGTCTTTTCTATTCCGCTCTTTAGTATCGAATAGGATAAACTTTGTGTTTGAATGTCTTATTTAATCGTGAAACACGATTAAAGATTTTGACATTATCATAAATAGTAAATCAAAATTATTGGCTTTCAGTATGATCTCAAACATCTAGTCTATGGTTTTAGTGAATATAGTTAGAAATATTAGATATAATTACTGTAAATTCATACGCTTATAAATTTTAAGGTAATTATAATAAGCATTATTCTAATAAACTAGGAACGAACAAAAAAATATAATAAGTCGTATTCCCATATAAAATAATTTTACGTCTGTGTTATTTTCTGTTTTATATCTTTTTTTTTTATAAATGGCCTGAGCTAACTATACCTGTGTAATAAAAGAAGAGGTTTTATGTTATTAATATCATACTCTGGTATCGGTAAATTGATAATATTTTACTTAAAAATCCTCAGTAAATAGTACTTATTTACTAAATTACTAGCAAATTTACATAATACTTTTTTGAGTTCACACTGATATTTTCAATTTACTATTTGATCTTAATAAATCCATCCTTATTAATATTATAAATGCAAATATGAGTTTGTTTGTTACGCTTTTACGTCTTTACTTAAGTGATCATTTAATTTCATTCAGAAAAAAAGTACCTACTTACCCCGAAGGATAGAGCTAATGTATACTAAAGCGAGCAAAAACGTAGCTAGTAATTTACAATATAATAAGTAACATTTGATCCCAAATTTTAGCTACGACTGGAATGTAAAGCTATATTTAATTTACAATAAACGAACGCTTTTCGAACATATTTTTAATTACATTTTATAACCTCCAAAACACATTATTTATCTGTATGCAAACATGTAATTTAGCTCCGATATGCTAATTTATCCTTATAAATGGTTTCATGGGCATACGATTACATTTAATTTTAAAGGCAATATTATTCCTAGCATTACATTTCTCTTATACCATGCGAAAGGTTAGACACTCGCAGTATTCTCGGAGATGACACTTCATGGTCACATTTAACAAATAAAATAATACTATCAAAACAAATACTAATAGATGACAAAGACAACCTTAGGTAAAGTTTGTTCTAAGAATTTCAAAAGCATGGATAATATCTTAAATATACCTAAGTTGAATGATCGGTGATAAAACCTGCGAGCGGCGACCCAGACTTAATAACTTTCGATAACAAAACGGAATATAAGCCCTTTTGTTTGTTCAATATTCGAAAAATTATCCTTTGTTAGTTGATTGGTTTCACTTCACCCAACTTAATTTTTGTTTGTTTCTAGATAATTACGTCAAATATTAAGCTATTATTTTTTAATTGATTTAGAACGAGAATCGAGTGCAGAATGTCCTTCATAAATATTGCTACTATCTAAACATTCACGTGGTATATATGTATTTATACGTGATATTTTTTCATAGCATAATGTCACGTATTTAGTAGTTAAATTTATTTATATTATATTACAGGTGTAGATCCAAGGTCCTACTAATTTGTGTCAAGGTTATGACAGTTACGATTTAACTCGTAGTTTAGAACCATGGTCGTTGGTCTGTTTCTTAGACAGAAACTTTAAACTAAATTCGTAATGTATTAACCTTGATTGTATCTTCAATTTATTTAGCATTATTATGATTTTTAATTATTTTATTGTACCACTAGTCTTAATTCTCGCTTCAGTGCTTACATATATCAGGTGTACACAAATTTCACTTGCACTCTTGTATAATAATTAATGTAAGCCTATAGAGTTTTATAACAAAATATTGATCATACATAATGATATCCCATTTTTTCTGCCATTACTTGATGTTTATATTATTTTTATAACTCTAAAATAATTAATAAATAAGTTAATTTGATAATAAACAATGTATCAATTCCATGATGTAAGTGTAAATAATAATTCTAACATAACTTTGTAAGTTCAAAATAGACTACGATATAAGAAATTTCGTCTTAGCTTTGAATATTAATTAGTTCAACTTTTAGGTATTTTTACATGAATAAGTTTATAAATTGTCTTGTAAGAATTTGAGTGTTTGTTTATTACTTTAATATGTATAAAACTGTGATTCTAGTTTCCTCATCAGATAAAAGCAGTGTTTTATACCATTAACATAAATGTCATAATTTGTTATGAAAATGTTTGAATTAATCTGGTTCGCAGCGAGAATTTGATGAATTTAGTTATAATGACAGTAGCAATAATAATTCGTCGCATATCGTAATATAAACATTGTAAGAATATTAATAATTTATAGTGAAGTGAGTAATTGTTAAGTAGAGAGAGAATGAAAATAAAAAATATACATATTTAGCCATCTTTATTTATATCATTTCTCCATTATCATTAGAGTAAAACGGAATTCTTTTATGAGCAACTAGCCTCAGCCCGAGACTTCGCCCGCTTTTTTTTTTTTTGGTGGCGTGATCATCTGTGGTTACGCGGGCGTGGGCGTGAGCACGCTCTGTTTGGCTGACGAGACAGGCTGGTACTGATCGTTCACTGCCGTTATTTCATCGGGAGGGTCGGTAAAAATCACCGGATACCACT
This sequence comes from Antheraea pernyi, assembly GCA_015888305.1. Lineage (NCBI taxonomy): Eukaryota > Metazoa > Arthropoda > Insecta > Lepidoptera > Saturniidae > Antheraea > Antheraea pernyi. Next base: position 2,120,830 of record MU158812.1, on the reverse strand, counting down.
AACGGACTGGGATGATTCGCGGCTTTTTCAAAATAACTAATCGTAAGTGATTTTACGTACGCCCAGATAGAAGGCATCTCTAGGTCCCTATGTAGATCAACTCTCCGGACGTACCACGGGGCACCGGTCACTTTACGTAAAACGCGGTTTAGAAGAACCTGCAACTTATGAAAATTATCTTTCGACATATGCGCAAAAACGGGACTGTTATAAGTCATCACTGGGCGGATACACGTCTTATACAAAGTGAGCTTGTGTCTGAGGGACATCTTACTCTTATGACAAAGCAACGGATGGAGGCGACCCAAGACCATAGCGGCTTTGATTCGCACTCTATCTATATGTGACTCGAAATTTAAATGTTTATCTAATGTAACACCGAGATATTTGACCTCGTCGGCCCAAGGTATATCGGTTCCGTATAGCCTGATGGGCTCGAGGTTATTACTACGTCGTAAAGGATCGAAGAGTATCGCGGCAGTCTTATCAGGATTAACTTCTATGCGCCATCGACGAAACCATTCACCGAGTTTGCAAACGGCCTTTTCGATGCGTTTCCTAAGAAAGTCGACATCGCCCGCGTGGAATAATTACATTGGGCTAACGCTAATACGCAGCGGAAGCTCTAAAGAGAAAAATAAAACCCCTATTTTGAAACATTCTTCATTGGTTCTCCGCTCCTATTTGTCTTATCGTGATGATATATAGCCTATAACCTTCCTTGATAAATGAGCTATATAACACCGAATTTCATTCAATTTCATAATTTCAAATCGGACCAGTAGTTCCTGACTACAACAACGTCACAAATTCACAAACTCGCAAACTTTACCTCTTTATAATATTAAGTATAGACGACCTGAGATGTACTATCTGCGGTTGTCAGAGTTCCAGTAATATTCAATTGAATATTCCTTGATTTGTAACTACGAATTATTGAAGTGAAAAGGCGCGTTGTGCGGTAATTTTTGCAGGAAATAAATATATTAATTCGCGTGATGACATGCTAATAAGCGTGTCTGGCCGTATTGCGCTTGCGCGACTTGCGTCAGATTAGCGACGCGTAGTATACGGGCCTGTGTGCATATAATATTCCTATTTCGCAGCTCATCATACGTTTGATTAATTAATAGACTTTATAAAAATGTATATCTATCTATATCTATTCTATATCTTCTTCTATACATATAATAAAAATGAAGTGTCTGTATGTAATATCAAAATAAAAATTTTTGACTGATTGACTATGAAAGTATACACGCTTCTGATAACAAAAATGCAATTTTTAAAATTTTTGTCGGTCTGTCTGTTTGTTCCGGGTAATCTCCGAAACGGCTAGACCGATTTTGACAGGAATCTCACTGACACATAGCTAATATTACAGCGGGATTCTTAGGCTACTCTAAATTAGACTAGGTATTAACAGCGGCTTCGTCTGCTATGCTATCTCCAAAACGATTGGACCGATTTTCACCAAACTTTCACCAACAAATAGCGGACATCATTTCAAATAATTTAGTCTATTTTAATTTAGACTAGCTGTTAACCATGGCTTTGCCCGCAATGCTATCTCCAAAACGATTGAACCGGTTTTTACAGGACTTTCACTGGTAGATAGCTGACCGTATAAAAAGATATTAGACCATCAACGTATTACTTATTGATAATGTGGGATATATTATTTTATTATATATTTCTTTAAGTATTTTTTTTATTAGTTATACAGTGTAAGTGAACACTGAGGGGAATATGGTGGGTTAAGGTTACAAATATGTTGCTGATGATAAACCTCATTTGCCACACTGTTAGTATTTATATATCTAATGTATACGTTACATTTTACTGTAAAGGACGTGCGTGTCGTACTAAGGTACAATTGTTTTTAAAGAGCATTTATATAATTGTACATGGTTTCACAATTTTATATTTCTTTAATACGATTTAAAAAAACGCGTGTGGGGCTGCGTGTACAGCTAGTTTACACTATAATTAATTAATACAATTCAAAAGAGAACACGGTTATTTCATTGTTTTGAGTTTTCACTTCTGTCAGCAGTCCTTATGACTGGCTCGATTTTTTTTTGATAAAATAATAACGAAGTCTCGTTGTTTGTAAGACAACATTAAATTTAACAAAAAAATATCATAATTACACAGTGAACTCCATATTATCTATGCATGAAACATTCGATTTACTTCACGATTTATGCTGTAATCTCGCGACATTTTATGCTTATTTCACGATTTTAACAATTTTAGGCTTTACACCGTTTTTACTACTTTTCAGTTGAATTTCAATATACGAGTAACATTTTACAGAAAGTGTAGTGAAAGAAACTTAATATTAGGTCTTTAACTATGAAATTGCCGTTTTGTATGAATAAATTTAAACCAGTTTTTTTTCATCTATTTTTTATTTGTATTAATCAAAGTAATCACCTGTGCAATCAATCGCAGTGGCAGTGTATTGATGCCCTTCTTAAAGAAATAAGCTGGACGGGAGGCCACAAATTCTTCAAAGGCATTTTTTTACTGCCTCTCGGGTATTGAATTTTTTTCCCGCCAAGGAGTTATCCAAATTCTGGTAAAAGTAGTAGTCTGTAGGCGCATTTGTCTGGTGAGTAGGGCGGATGACGGAGAACTTCCAACCCCAGTTCTTGCAACTTGGAGACCGTCTGCTGTGCAGTATGAGGTCGCGCGTTGTCGTGCATTAGCAGCGGAGACGAGCGATTGACCAATGCTGGTTGGAGATGTGCCAGCTTCTCCATGATTGTGTTCAGTTCTTCACAGTACACATCTGCAGTAATGCTCTCCCCGTTTGGTAAGAAGCTGTGATGAATCACACCGGCGCTAGACCACCAAACAGTGACCATCACTTTCTAGGGGTAAGTTTTCGTTTAGGGCATTGTTTAAGTGCTGAACCAGGATCCAACCAACTTGCTGAGCGCTTGTGGTTATCAAACTGAATCCATTTTTCATCGCAGGTAACAATGCCGTTCAAAATTCGTTTTTCCTTCTTCCTTCCTTCAAAAAAATATTATAAAAAAATTATTCTTTTATTATCAATACTTTGTTATACATTGTATAGTCAATAAGGGCTCCTTTTAAATGATAATCTCCATGCCGTAAAACACTTAAAAATCAACTGATATTAATAACAGATTTTTTTTAAATCACAATCATTAAATGGCACGATAATTATAAGATAAGTAATACAAGGTAAGAACTTAAAATAACACGAACAGTCGACTTCATTACGATGAATCGCAAGTAATTACATTTATCTACACTCTTCCTCGTTCATGAGATAACAAATAGAAATATAGGGAAAACTATACTTTAGTGCAGTGGTTTTCAACGTGTGGGTTGCGACCTCCCGAGAGGTCGCGAAGTCTCTTTAGGGTGGTATGTATAGCGGAGTTACAAAAGGTTAGGAAAGCTTCTGCAGTACAAAAAACAATAAAGTTTAGGAAAATTATTAACAAAAAGTTAACTAAAGAACATAATCATATGCATCAAATATAATAAAAATAACTTATGAGATCTTTTCCATCTTAAAGATTTGTATCAAATTAACAAAAAAAAAAAAAATTAACTTATGAAATTTCGAACCCTAATTATGAAAAGGTATAAATATCATAAATTGAATATTTGAACAGAAAACTGGAAGCAACGGGTATTAGGGGGATCGCGGGTAGAGGGGTCGTGAAATATTTCTTCATACTAAAGGGGACGTGTCATGAAAAGTTTGAAAAACACTGCTTTAGTAGATCACATAAAAGCGCTTGTTTTGATATCGACGAGGACAAGGTAGTCAATTTAAATCGATTATCCAAGTATCGCAACAATTACTTTGCTCATCGTTTATACCTACTGTTAGGTACTTAACCTCCAATGCATTTATTATTTTAATTAAAAAAAAACTTCTAGCTACTTAGTCGTTCACAATGAAATGAACTAAATCCCGTATATCTCTATTTGTAGAGTGATGTACCTATTTATACTTAACAAACGTTCAGTAAATATATATATGTAATTTTAATCTCAGTTCTTTCTTTTTACGACTTATTTTTATGGTATATATAATATAATATGTATAAATAATAATTCCTAATATGTATATTAGTAATATATACATAATATGTATGTACATGCCCATTTCGGCCTACCGCGGTATTTTAACTGGTGTGGACGAAGAAAACTATGTCCCTCTCGCCTGTGCGAAACGATTATCTCAGGTGTTTTGTAAAAGTTCGACAAAGACTAATATATATTTCAGATTGTAGATATTCCCCATCAAACATCACGGTGGGCCCTTTTCGGCCTACTACGCACTGACGGTGAAATACATCCGCTCAGTGCGGCAGTAGGCCTATTTCGGCCCGCCGTTCCGACAATCAGCCGAAGCCGCACAGAACGTGTGCCCCGCCAGTTAATGTTGTGTGGAGAATCTTTAATAGTAACTACCCAAGCAAAAAATATTGCAGGAAATCCAACTAAACCCTTTGCGTAACCTGTTTTAAAGACAGCCTTAAGTAGATAAAAAACTGATATACTGATAATTCTGTTTTACTTTCTAGTGTAGTTCAGATCGATATCGGCCTGCCACTTTCCCCGGTTTATTTCTCATCTCCAGTTTGATAAATCCTGGGTCGAATCGAACCTATGGTTCAAGGTTATTTATTCTAACAGTACAAAAAGAAATGTATACATCACATTTTCGCAAAGTTATAATATAATCTACCCTAACGATGGTGGGTCGAGAAAGACCTGCCACGCACTGGCGGAAATATCGTTGGGGGCGCATTTCGACTCACCGCTACACCAGCTGTAGGCTTATGATTTTAGGCCAAGGTGTTAATTAATATGATTTTAATTGTCAATCGACCTACTTTCTCGTCTTATTTTTATTTACCTCAACATTTGATGAAATTGATGCTTGTAAATACAATTGAAGTGACTGTTGTGTGCGCTAATCTTCGAAGTGGCAGAATCGATTTTAACGAAACTTTTGCTGATACATAGAGGTCTTTTCAGAATAGTATCCGGGCTACGAAGCATTGTGTTCATTTCATTTAATCCAGATAAGTTGTTACTTATTGAACTATGTTTACTTCAGGTAAATAACACAAGCGCTTTCACGTTAATTGAAAAATAAAATAAACCTATAAACAAATGAGAATTAATAAATTTTTTAACTTTAAGATGTTTTAAACTAACTGAAAAAATAACTACATTGCAGTAGATAGTAAGCGCTATACAGGAAAAAAAAATAACGTACATACAATATTTTGTTAGATTTACATCAAAATCCATATGTCAATGTAATGTGTAATGAAATAATTACAACCTGACACAATATGTAAACAAGTCAAATAAATACTAAACAATCATAAAACATGAGTAACTCTTTTATATGAGGGTAAATAAAACAGTCTGTTCACTTAATACGTTTAATTCACTTCACGCTTTTGAGTTTTTAAATGTATACGTTTCGGAAAATGACTTTTACATACGAAGAGAAACAAACACCTCTTCTTCTTTAATTTATGGTGCCGTACGTATTATAATATACATAATTCCGCCAATGGGAGTTTCCGGCGGAATCTTAGTCTGTCATGAAGTGACATTTATATTTTAATCATAGTATTGTGTTATTTGTCTCTATTTTTTGTAATGTTGGTGGCATTTTACGTAATATATTTCGATTATTGTGCATAAGTGAAGTGAATGGAATACAATACCACGGAGCATAAATTCGAAGATGCCAAAATACTTCCTGGAAAGTTCTAACAAGAAGGCCGCCATCTTGTTAGAACATTGAAATTATCACAAGACATTTCTAATATTCGACATTTGTAGTATAGGAGGCAAACGAACAGGTGGATCACCTGACGTTAAGTGATCAACATCAGGGGAGTCGCAAGTGCGTTGCCAACCTGTGTTTGGGGCAGGGGAGAGTGAGAAGAGAGAGAGAGGGGGGTGCTATTCCGGCACTCTCACTGACTGAACGAAACGCAACAATGCGAGCACTGTTACTTCACGTCGCTTTTCTGCAAGAGGATGGTACTAACCCGGGCGAGCCGACCCATTCATGCTGAAACCAGTAAGTAATAGGCTTCAGCATGGCTCTACCACCTACAAAATGGCAGTAATAATTTAGAAGATTGCTTACCAAATATAAAATGAAGAAGAAGGAGAATTCTGCCAATATCACGTAAATACAGAGTGTGCGCGGCCTGGGGGTAGATAGTTTCGTAGACGAAAGAGATTTATCTAAAAATGTAACTAGACTAAAATCAAATTTTCGTATAATTTATATCCAGAAATAATACTATTATATTCTTATTATATATTCGTATAATTTCTATCAATCTCATGTAAGTTTGACTTTCTGCACAAGCATGACCTAAACGAAAATGACAGATGATGGAAGTAACAGCCTCGCTAAGAAATATAAATTTAAAAACCGATGGTTTTTGAGGAGCTTCGTTTTGTAAAGTACCATAAGATTTGCCTTTATATTTTCTGGGAAGATTTGAACCCCTTTGCCATGCTTCTAATAATGTAGTTTTTGACTAGCGAGCGCAAACCCTCTGTCTATAATCTATTTTGATACATGGACCTGGACTGCGCAGCATTTTTTGCGCAGGAATCCATTGATTCCCTACTTAAAATGCCGCAATGGATTCAAGCTGGCAATGTTTTGCTGCCTAATATGGTGACATTCGAACAACATGGCGTCAGTGAATCTAACAACTGCTCTGTGATGCCATTAAATATTATTAAGTTGCGGTTTTATGTTTCCACAACTAGATAGTAGTACCTCCTTATAATTTTAAACACTTGAAATAAATTACAAATCAGTATTATCAACGGAAGACAATGAGAGATTAAAGCATTAGAGGGCATTGTATTTACAACGTTCTTTTTAACAAACTAAAGATTCAAAACATACGTATTTTATCTATATAACTTACTTTTATCTGAGCATACTTAAATAAATTATTTACCGTCGTTACGTCATACCGTATGTCAAAACAGTAGTCATTTAAAGTCATTGTACTACAATAAATAAAGAAAAGCCGATATGATTATCTTTGAATTCGTCTTTGTTAAATCGAATTGACAATAAGGCAATATAATTCACATTACGTACAATTATAGTTATTCTTGGAGTTCAGTACAGCGCACGCCTCACGCACATGTTTACAGTGAACAACATATTTTTGCTAAATTTAATGCGTACGAAGTTGCAAGTATTTACTAGCCTAAAATAAAATAACCTAAATTACTTCTTATAAGGTCACCTATTTGCCAACGAAATTCTGTGAAAATCGGTCCAACCGTTTTGGAGATAGCAATGCGGACAAAGTCACGGGTATCAGCTATACTTAAATAAAATAATCTAAATTACTTCTTATAATGTCAACTATTTGCCAGTGAAAGTCCAGTGAAAATCGGGTCAACGGTATTGGAGATAGCAATCCAGACAAAGCAGCGGGTATCAGCTATTATATAAATAGTAATATATATAAATAGTAACCTATGTCACCCGCTGTAATTTCAGCTATCTGCCAGTGAAATTCCCTTCATAATCGGCTCAGCCGTTTCAGAGATTAGCAGGAACAAATAAAAAGAACGACAAAAATTTAAAAATTGCATTTTTGTTATCAGTAGCGTGTATACTTTCACATCCAATCAGTAATATGTTGTTATTTTGATATTACATACAGACATTCATTTTTATTATATGTGTAGATAGATATGGGCATAATCTCTTTATAATCACATTTGTAAGACATTGTTTTATTAGTTCCTTATACAGTGTAAGTGAGCACTAAGGTAGTTATATAGTGTGTTAAAGTTCCAAATATGTTACTGATGGTAAACCTTATTTGACACACTGTTAGTATTTATACTATCTTATGTACACATTACATGTTACAGTAGATGGCGTGCGTATCGTACTTACAATTGCGGAAACGCATGTGGAGCCACGGGTAAAGGCTAGTTAAAAATAGGGACGCCATCTTGAAGCAATGGTCCCACATTTAATTTATAATCCTTACTAATATTATAAATGCGATTGTGAGTTTGTTTATTTGTTACGTTTTCACTCCTTAAATATTCTACCGATCAATCTGAAATTACGCATACACATTTTCAGGGTTACAAAGAGGAACATAGAACATAAAAAATGTAGCGATAGATCAAATTTACTTTAACGCGAGCGACGCCACTAGCAAAAGCTAATAAGTAATAAAAGGAAATTAAAATAAGACCTTCCTGAAAATTATAGTGTTACTGGTACACTTTAATTGATATTCAATCAACCTCTTTCGACCTTGCCAGCGATAATACTGAAATAAATGTAAACCGTCACACTGACAAAATAATATTGCACCCAGAGCAATGAAATTTTAGTTTTATATTCTTATTTTTATGTTATTTTGCAAAATTATGTGTTAAAAAGATTATTATTTCAGTTCACGTATTGTGTTGTGTCCATGATTAGGTAAAGTATAATATCCATTCCTATTTTTATATCCATATATTTTGTCATAAACAATTATCATGATCAGTTTTTACTGAGGTACGCCGTACCGCTTACCCGTGCAGTGCCCTCGTGAACTTGTTTTATTTTCTTTAAAATCATTAAATTTTTTCAATTTCCTTACGATCAAACCCTTTGTTACCGAATTCATATAACGTCGTGGTCACGGTCGTCCTTTTTCGGTTTCGACATACATTGACATCGTATGTCTCTTTCTTATGTTTATTTATATTTCTTATGTATATTCCTGTATGTATATGTATATTTCTTTGCATAATCTAAAGCTAATGTATAACAAAACTGATTCCCACAAATGTTTATTATGTATAAATATGCTATTATAGATACACTTTTATTCATTATATTTATTATTTAGGGGACTTTGTTTTATACTATGTAATGATTATTGCATGCAACGCAAAGTTATTTAAATAAACGGAATAATAATCTGAAAACAAAATATTTCATCAACATAATATTGCATAGCCATTGAATAACAAGGCTATACAAAGCTATACAATGCATAATTTCATAGAAAAACATTTAATTAATATTTTACTTATGTTTAACATCCAATTATATTAATTAGTTTTCTTTTAAATTCAATTTACATTTTACCATGATATCATCAGAATTCTAATGGCGTTTATTACGTTTCCGGAACTTACTCGCCTTCTTTTTTACTTTTATTTTAATAATGTGTATAAATAAATTATAAGGAAACAACGATAACTCATTCAGCATTGTCTATCCCTTAAAATAATGTTATAAATTTCAACGACAAATGTTTATTATGTATAAATATGCTATTATAGATACACTTTTATTTATTATATTTATTATTTAGGGGACTTTGTTTTATACTATGTAATGATTATTGCATGCAACGCAAAGTTATTTAAATAAACGGAATAATAATCTGAAAACAAAATATTTCATCAACATAATATTGCATAGCCATTGAATAACAAGGCTATACAAAGCTATACAATGCATAATTTCATAGAAAAACATTTAATTAATATTTTACTTATGTTTAACATCCAATTATATTAATTAGTTTTCTTTTAAATTCAATTTACATTTTACCATGATATCATCAGAATTCTAATGGCGTTTATTACGTTTCCGGAACTTACTCGCCTTCTTTTTTACTTTTATTTTAATAATGTGTATAAATAAATTATAAGGAAACAACGATAACTCATTCAGCATTGTCTATCCCTTAAAATAATGTTATAAATTTCAACGTACTTGCCAACATGTTATTAAAATTGTAGATAGGTCATTTTTCATTCATTATGAGTACATGTAGCTCTTTCTTTATGTACGTGATAATGGTTCCATTCATTTTATGTCGTACAATAATATTATATTTTATTATTTAAAAAAAACGAAAGAATTGTGATATCACGATGAAATTCTTTTTTTTTAATACACTTTTCTTTGATTATTCGATTACAATTTATTTCTCTAAATTATAATCAACAGATTCATATAATGATATTATTAACAACATATTACGATCTTTATAAAAAAAGGAATTGTTGTTCTTATTAACAGGCCAGGTATATAACAGCCTCATACTTCTCAAACATGTTTTATTTGGTATGTTTTGTTGGTTAAAATAATATGTAATTGGAAACATTAGGTAATTCAACGAACCGGGTCGTGAATTAATTAATTACGACGTCACAAACTAAGAAATAATGTTATTAAGGAAATTTAAAAAAATACTGTTCTCGACACATTTAGAATTAAACCTTTTAAAATGGTTATAAAAATTGACCACAGATCGATTATAGATAGTTAAAGGTCGGTAAAGCTGTGAATATAGTTCGTAAAAAAATCATAGATAGTGTTATGTCATTATATGTATATGCGTTTAGTTATTTTCCTTGGTTAAGATTAGTTAAGATAAGTTTCATTCGTAGAATTGTATGTATTCTTATTGCCTATGACGACATTCGATCTCTTTGGTGTTCTAATGCTCCCAATACTTCCAATAACATTGACCTAAATAATAAAACCTTACAACGACCTTTAAAGTTACCTAATTTTACTCGGCCTCTATATTCCTAAATGGTCTATTTATTATTTTGTTTTCTTAATTTTTTATATTGTCCTCTTTTTTTCTTTCCAGAACACTAAATTAAATAATATGGATCCCGCAACACTACGCATAAAATTTACTCCAATAATAAAATATTTTTCCAAATGCTCTTTAGAAATCGTCCCAGAATTATCAGATATTCAAAACCTTAACAAAATTAATTGGAACCACGAAAATGATTTCATAGAGTACACTGTACCTATGTCTTACAAAATCGTACTGAGAAAAAATCAGCTACATAATTCAGATGTACGAAGAGAAAATTTAAACAAAATGTATCATTCTTGTGTTGATTTACTTCTTTCATCACCTGTGACTAACATGAACTTAGAATCAGGAGATGTCCAAAGAGTGATAAGCGATACTTTTATATTAAGACAAATGATGGAAGACGATACGAATATTATTGTAAAAACAAAAAGTGCAAAGAATAATTTCATCACTACATCTCAAAATGAATCAAATAATGACATTACAAAAGAAAATGATTATCATTGCATTGTTTCTAATAAGTACAATAGTTCTCTGCAACCCCTGGCTTTGTATTCCAAAGCGATTGAAGAGAAAATTGATGACTGTGAAGGTATACAATGTCCTTTGTGCTATTATAATTATAGCATTATCGATATATATTGTATCCATTAAAAAAAAAGTTATGTTTTCAGATTTATTTCGTGAAAACATTTTCGCCAACAACAGTATTCTTTTCAATAATCATTTAGCGGAAACCGCAGTCAACACAATAAGCGATTTTAATTCTTATACTGAGACGTTAGCTCAGTCTGTAGGAACAGTAAATAAATCAACGACAGTAATGCAGGTGCCTTCGTATCCAATATATAGATTAACTATAACACCTATCTGTATTATTAATACTGGAGACAAAATTGCTACTATAAAGGAAAGTATAACAGAAACTTTCACTGAAGACCTAAATGCAAATAGAAAAAAATTAATATCAATAAAAACGTATAAAAGAGATAAGAATTTATCATTCGAAGAACATTTTCCGCGCCAAATACTGTCAAGCACAGTAAAGTATGACAAAGATTTTAAACGTCTACGAGAATTTGGTTTAAATAACAGAATATTACCAGAAATTAGAATAACAGAATTCATTACATTTATGGAAAAAGAAATTATGCCACTTAAACTTATGCTGCATGAAATATTTCAGAAATGTTCAACTTTAGGCATAACATGTACAAATGAAAGTTGTAGCGACCAAAAAAGAACATATCAAAAACAACAAACATCTAATCGCTTTGTTTATACAATTGTGTTTGATGGTTAATTTTAATACTTTAATATACTAATTTATTAAACTTATTATGACCTTTTTATTTCAATACTAGCTGACCCGTGTCCACTTCTTTGGGCGGTAAACATTTATAAAAAACTACTTTTTGTGACTTCAATATAAAAGTTAGACAAATGCTGTCAGTGATTTTTTTTAGAGGCATTATCAAGCTCTTCAAATTTTCTCTGGAACTCAATTCTATATCTCTCATCATTAATCAGTAAGGAACGTTTTCGTTCGACCGTTTTTTCTCCGACTTTGCAAGTCCGACTACCACAAAAAAGTATTTTCATTTTTCGGGTTAATATATGACACCTACCTATGAATACCTATGACACTCACAAATAATGTGGCTTTCTATTGGTAAAATAATTTTAAAAATCGGTTAGTAGATATTACCCCCTACAACGTCACAAATTCGCAAACTTTACGTCTTTATCATATTAGTATAGATAATATAGATTTTCATTCTTTTCATTCCAGTATTCCAAAATACTATAATGGTAATAACATACATTAATGTTGCCTTATTTTGAAGGTTTTCAGAAAATGGATAGTGAATCTACTGTGGAGCAATTCATACGCAATTTATCATTTGAAATTGAAACAGCTACTCAAGATGATCCTCTTCGATTGAAGAATAGATCAAAGAGCACTCCTCTGAATGTAAAGATTAGACTAAGAAACAAAAATGAGCTTCCAGAGTACGGTATCATATCTGTTCCAAAAGCATACATGGGCAAAGAAAAAATACGTCTTGCTAATAGCGACCAGACTGTAATGTCATTTGATTTATTTATGGAACCAGATTTACAAAAGAAACCAGCAAGAAAACATCGAAGAAAACTTATAGAAATAATAAGACAAAGTAATTCTGCAAAACAACTGTGAAGTACTTAAAATAAAATTAAATATATTCGTCACAATTTATGAAATTCAATTTTTTCAGATACATGTTTAGGCACACAAGAGAATGATGAAGATTTAAGATACTTACCAAGTTCGTCATACAAGCAATCTTCAAAGGAGCAGAGTGTATCGAGTAATTCAGATTATTTAATAAATCAACCCACAGCCTTGTCAAAGAGAATCTACCTGAATTCACCATCAACTGTCCCAAAAAATAATACATTTTTAGGAAAGTGCAAACCCGGTAAATCTTCAAAAATATTTTTTGGTTTCGATATTTTCTATACCTTTCTTTTAACACAAATGTACTTTTTTAGGTGGATGTTTAGACCCACCATTTGGTGAAGATAAATATTCTTATTTTCCAACTATAAACAGAGTATTAGAACCTAAAAATAAAAGACAGATAAATACAGCTCCGAATATAGTTATACAAAATAGCAGCTCGGTTACATCAAGAACCGCAAATTCAGATGTATCAGAAAAGCATAAAATTATAATGAATGAACACAAAGATAGAAATGTAATACTTAAACTTTACGAAGCTGAATCTATTCATACTTCATTAAGTACGACTCATTCTAATTCAATCATAACGTATCCTCCAACATTAACTTCTAGTGAATGTCTTATTTATAATGATAAAAACATGAACAACAATATAACTATGGAAGTAAATAAACTGCAAAATACTGGAAATCATCTCAACAACGCCTATTTTATTCCACCAAAAAAGGTTGCAAAATATCATGAGAAAAATAAATCAGAAATTCCAAATCTGTCAATTGAAAAAGCAAGAACATTAAACTTTGATATGCATAATATGATACTTGATAATAATTCAGAACAACGCAATCACAAAAAATCAATACATTTAGGTCATCCAACTTACGTTGATACTAAACTTGAAGGAACTAATAACGATGATGAGGTAAAGACTGAAGCTGTAGAAATAAACCAACAAGATAAGAAAAATACTGAGAGGGAGTTATCTTTCAAAGAAATACAAATTGAGGAGGACCAGAAATCATTGCCAACTACACTCAGTGGATATTTATTATCACAGAATGCTCGTAGTCATGTATCTCTATCAAATGATATAGAAATGGACTTACCATTATCAGTCCATAGTTCAAATAAATTAAAACTGGATCTATCCGGAATAAATGTCCAACAAACATTAAAACAAAATAGTCATCACAATTCGGGTACTCCTAAAAATTTTAATAATGATTTTAACTCAAAAATATTATCAGAGAACGATAATAACATATCAACGAATATTATTCAAGAAAATACAAATATCCTAGACAAGAAATTATCTAACACAAAAGCAGTAAGTCTAATCTTCGATGAAAATATACAAGAAGCAATTAAACAATTAAGTAATGACCAGAACACTACAATTTCCCAGAATATTTCAGAACTCACTTCGAAAAGTCAACCTGCTAAATATATTACGGCTAATGACCTGACAAGTACCATGATCTTTATGTCAAAAACTAAAGTATGTATTGATCAAGATGTACCAAAGGTACCTAAAACTTCATCAAGATCTAATGAATCAATTAATAATCGCGAGTATGGTACAAATTTAACTAAATATGTTTATACAGAAAACAAACAAAATAACGAGAAAAATCTTTTGCTGATATCGGAAAAATCAGAAGGTCTAACAACATCAACTAATTCAAATCAAGAATCACATTCATATAAAAAAAATATCATATCACCCAGGGATACGACAACAGAGGCAGAAAATTTAAGCATAAATAATAAAATTAAAACCTTGACAAAACATTCACTCTTATCAGTAAATAGACGTTCAGAAGATACTACTCATAATAATTCAGTTACCAAATATATTTTTATTAATAAAACGTCTGTTCCGGGAAAAATTGGTCCAGGTTTAGAGGAATCAAATGCAAATCATAGTTCTTCACTGGATCACATACCAGATAGCCACATAGTAACCCATATTTATGACTTATCTATAAATAACGGAAAACAAAGATTCTTACAAGATGAAAGTAAAGTGGATACACTAGAAGCAGTTAAAAAAGAAAATAGTACTAATAAATTATCCATAAGGTCGTCTTTAGTACAAAAGTCAGATACAGGACTTTCTCAAGATAAATCCCAAACTATAAACTTGAAAGATACTTCCGATAGCTGTGTATTAATAGACACTATAAATCAGAATAGTGGTCGTAATACGAGCTTTTCCAGCGACAAAAGTTTAAACAAGGAATTTGTATTTCCTGTTCGTTATAATGGAAAAAATGAATCCGATATGGAGTCACAGTTACCCAGCCAAGTACCAGACAAGAATAACTTTCAAATTGTGAATTCATTATCTAAATTATCATCACAATTAATTTATCGTAATGAAAATGTTCCTTTACCGGCAACACAACCGCACGAAGTGAGTGATAATATATACAATAAAAAGTCAATAACTGAAGGCCAGATAAAACCTTTTGAAATAGAAAATCTTACTGACCTTAACAAAGAAATTTCAGAAATTTCAGGAATATATGTAGATAAACAGTTATTTAAAACAAATCTTACTTCAACGAATGTAACAGATGAACTCGATATAAAAATAAACAAAAATTCAGACACATACGCATCAACTGATACTGGAGCAACAGATTTGGAAGTGCTTAGTACACAATCACAAAACGAATATGCAGATGTGCATAACATTAAAATACCTGAGCACGAATTGAAAACTATATCTTATAGTACACTAAGTCGGTCAAGAAATGTATTAGAAATTAATAACAAAGAGAAAGAACTTTCTTTAGATTTCGATAAAGAGTTAGTGAATAAAAATCTTGCTTTATCCAACGCCATAGGCCTCTTCCCGAAGGCTAAACTTAGCTTATTTTCAAATGCTTGATTTTTTAATACAGTCATAGTATCGGTGCTACGGTGTTGTAGTTTATACTTCTCGAACAAACTATTATATTCTATTCTCTTTACATACCTATAGATTGTTGTACACGCCGCTCCGTTTAACCTTATTATGTATTATAAATTGTTTTTCGCAGGCCGGCATGACAACGGCGACCGGCGATGGATAATGTGTCTTGTTAGAACATTCCAGGGAGTATCCGTGGCATTATTTCCTACTCACTTATTCACAATAACCGAATTATATTACATAAAACACTACCAATATTTCAAAATATAGAGTCAAATGACACAATATTATTAATAAAATCCACTACATGGCATTCCAAGATTTCGCCAAAAACTTCAAGAGATTCTTTGTTTCGTGATATAGCTAGCTAGGTATTATAGTAAAAAAATTATTTTAAACATTTTAGGTAACACTAGCCAGCCAGGCAGACGTTCTCCCGCCCCGATTATAACAAAAATCCTTGACAAATTATATACCAAAACCTTCCTCATGAGTCAGAGCCACATGAAAATCCGTTCAGTAGTTTTTGAGTTTATCGCGAATAGACAGACGCGGTAAGGGACTTTGTTTTATACTATGTAATGATATAAATTCTATACTTATTTAAATTTAACAATTTAAGAAGTGAATCACAGGATTTATGCCCAGAAAGTAATACTTTTTGCCACGAGAGACGATAAAACTACCCCGAACTCATTCAAATAAATATGACTACGAAACTAGATGCAGCGGGTTTTAAAAATAAAACATTTACCTGTGGCAATATAATAGCAATATCAATCAAGTATCTATTCCTGTAGAAAAAACGGACTACTATTGGACAGATTAGCGGTGTGATAATATTTAAGTAAGATTGAATGTGATTTACGTAGAAAGGAAACATCTGTAAAAGATTCTTTGACTTTCACGAACAAGATGTCAACAAATTATTAGGTGTTATTTAGAATGCCTTTAGGCCTATATTTATTGAGTTTACTGTGAGTGCACCGAGTTATGGTACTTTATAAATATGAAAGTATATTTGAATGTTGGTCCATCAATTACGCTCAAACGGTTGAATATATTCTAAAGAAATTTTGTATAGATGTTTTTTAGGGCATTAAGGCTCCATTTATGCTATGATGCTGTTCACGGTCCCGTCTCGGTTCGATCAAATCTCGCTGTGTCTACACTACTATGGTCCAAGAGCCATTGAGTGGATATGCATAAAATTAAAATACCTGAACATGAATTGAAAACTATATCTCCTAGCACACTAAGTCGATCAAGAAATGTATTAGAAGTCAATGACCAAGAGAAAGAACTTTCTTCAGATTTCGATAAAGAGTTAATGAATAAAAACCTTACTTTATCCGACATAAAAGATGAACTCAATATCAGAATAAGGAAAAGTTCAGAAACATACGTATCAACTAGTACTGAACCGACAAATTTGCAAATACTTGAGGCGCAATCACAAAACGAATATTCAGATATGCATAAAATTAAAATACCTGAACATGAATTGAAAACTATATCTCCTAGCACACTAAGTCGATCAAGAAATGTATTAGAAGTCAATGACCAAGAGAAAGAACCATATAATTACACATAATTTATTCTATAGTATGATTTTTATTATTATTCAATTATTATTATTTTTTCATATATGTTTGATTGATTTGTTTATAAATTATTTATTGACAAAATATCCGACATAAAAGATGACCTCAATATCAGAATAAGGAAAAGTTCAGAAACATACGTATCAACTAGTACTGGAACGACTGATTTGCAAGAACTCGGTACACAATCACAAAACGAATATGCAGATGTGCATAACATTAAAATACCTGAGCATGATTTGAAAACTATATCTCATAGTACACTAAGTCGATCAAGACAAGGCAATGACAAAGAGAAAGAACTTTCTTCAGATTTAGATAAAGAGTTAATTAATAAAAATCTTACTTTATACGATATAAAAGATAAACTCGATATGAGAATAAACAAAAGTTCGGAAACAAACGTATCAACTAGAACGGCGGATTTGCAGGTATTTGATACACAATCACAAAATAAATATTCAGATTTAAATACAATTACTTTACCCGAACATGACTTGAAAACTATATCTCATTCTATGAGTACACTAATTCGATCCAAAAATATATTAGAAGAGGACAATGACAAGGGGAAAGAACTTTCCGTAGATTTAGCATTTCAGGTTTATCGCAATGAAAAAAATCAAAGATATTTAAAAAGTTTCTTCAGTGGTCACGAGCCCAAGAGATATAAACAGGACCTTTTATTTAAGTTAAAAACTGAGATAAAAACATCTAATTATAAAGTAATAGTTCCCATCGATACTAAAAACGACCTAACAATATATATTGACAAAGTAAACGATAGCGTTGAATTACCGCAATATACAATGAATAAAGGTAAGAAAACCCAATTTATGAAATAGTATGGTAAAGAAAACTAAAATATTAATGTTATTTTATATCAACATACAGGTACACAAGTTACAGACCAAATAAAATCTTTGAATAATGAGGATTTGAATAAAATGGTGAACGAATCGAGAAATGGTTCTCTTCTGTCCATTTGCGAAAATGAGTTAATTCCATTACAAATGGCGATTAAAGGTCTAAAAGAAGAAATTGATTCATTAGCAGAACAGCAATTAATTTTCAAAAGCAGTTTGATAGGTGTAAAGAAAACGAAATTAATTCGGTTTTCAAACGTTGGCAGACGGTGTGGATGTTTGAAAAATTATTATTGAATGTGCATTTCTTATATTTTGTTAATTACACCCTATTTTTAAATTTATATAAAATACTTCTTTGTAATAGAACACGTTAGTAATTTACTTGCTAAATAAAAAAATATCATTAGTTATGACTTTTCTTTCCGGCATAATTTAATAAGACAATTATTCAAAACTTTGTACCTATCCATATATTTCCGAAGACTTAAATATTGTGATTTTAACTCATAATTTATACGTCAAAGCAATTAGAATTTAATATTAAGAATATTATGTAATGTGCTATTTTTTAGAGAGATTTATTCTATAGTAATAACATGCTGAGTTCACTGGCTTTGAATACCAATATCAGTGATATGTACTGTTCTCGCCAAGCGTTTTGACCGCTTTGATAAAGATGCGCAAATCACAACCTTAGGTACGTACGTATTATATTATATGTATAATATTGAAACGACTCAAGGATAAATAAATGCCAATTTTAGATTACTGTAATAATATTTATTCATGTTTCTGTATTAAACAAGCCCGAACTTACGGCTATATTCAGAACGGACCAAAAGATTGACGAGAGCTATACTTTTGGATCGTTTCTTTTTGTTATCTCTCATTTCGTGCTTCTCGTTAAACGGGGTTAATTGAAATATATTTGACCTAGTAAAGTTTTCCGTTATCAGTCTTATGCTTGATCTTATTGTGTACTTAATCATAGTCTTCACGTCATACTTAATACAAGATTATAATATTTTGCCATTAAAGGCAAAAAGTACGTGTAATTATTATTTCACACAGATAAACGATAATAGAGCGGCTGTTTGTTTCAGTACCTTCGCGTCCTAACAGTCTCGTTGTGTTACAGTGTATCACTCGAATAAAACGGTCGACTTATTTGCTATTTATTCTTAACAAAATATTTCGCTCGTTATAATTATACAAGAGACAAATAACAGGACGTATTTCGTTTTATTATTATTTAGATATATTGTTGAATTAGTGTACGAGTAAACAAAAAGAAACGTATCAATGAGAAAATAAATTTATTATAATTCAGTGGTTTAATATTACACGAAATGGATAACAAAATGAAAACAGTGTCTGAACACGTTGAAAATCAGGATAAATTTGCAACTGATTTAGAAGAAGCTCTAGCAGTAGCAGGTAAGCTTGTTAACGTTAATAATAAGATATCATATTTACTTTATAGCGGTAAACATGAAATTAATCCACAATAAAAAAAAAACTAAGAAATTTCTTAGTTCTTTAAACTTTAAAACTACTAAAGTTGAAATCTCTATTGTATGTCCGGCTTAATCTTCGATATGGCTCAACAGATTTTGACCAGATTTTACTGGCAGATATAGTATCTACTTTATCACGTATGTAACTAGAAAAGTGTTGAGTATGTTTGTGGATGGATATACGACTAGAGGAAGACCGAAAAAGGTATGGATGGACTGCGTGAAAAGTGATATGTGCGTAAAAGGTATGAATACTGAAATAACATTTGACAGGAGAGAGTGGAAAAAGAAAACATGTTGTGCCGACCCTACTTAAGTGGGATAAGGGTAATGATGATGATGATATAGTATCTACTTTTTATGATATTATACATATAGTGTACATATCAAATTTATGAGAAGTACCTTAACATCCTTAAAATTAGTTGTAAAATGTATGTGGTCATTGCAAAATTATAATTAAAAAATTAATCCAGATACAACACGATGTACTCATGAAAAACCACGAGTAATATCTTTATAAAATTTATATTTTTAAGTCGACGAAAAAAAACTCTTTATCTCTAATTCCTAAACAAAACTTACCTACCAATCGTAATCATAGATAATATTATTGCGTTTCTACGCAGAGTACAATGTCAATATCTATCGTGTTTCGCTATGAAACTCGTTGATTTCATTATCTTCCTCTTCCTACTTTAATAAACAATCCATATTATTTTGGTTTATTACTGCTGTTATTAGAAGGAAATGTATTACAAATCATCTTGTGGTCACTTCGGTCTACTAATAACATGATAATGACCATGATATAACTTTCTAGGGTTTTTTGCAACATTAGAATTAACATTCCGCGCTCTTACTTATTTGCCATGTGCTTAACTTGTGCGTAATAACCTAGTATTATTACAAAAGATGCTACGACTATTACATATTATATTGTTTTTTTTTATACTATTGGCAGCAAACGAACATGCGGGTCACTTGATGGTAAGTGATCACCACCGTCCATAGACACCTGCGACACGAGAAGAATCACAGATGCGGTGCCGGTCTTTGAGAAAGGAATAGGCTCGTTTTTTGAAAAAAGGCAGATTGTATTGTTCTGGAAACGCTGCCGCTGGGAATTCATTCCAGAGAACTGTTGTACGCGGAAAAAACGCACGTGAGAAGCGCACAGTGCACGACTTCCAACCATCGAGATGACAGTGATGGAATTTCAGTCCGTGACGAATAATGCAATAAATAATGCAATGTTGTGTTTAAAAAATAAAAGCCACATAAAAAACTTAAATCCCGCCAAAAAGTTATATGAGTAATTTTAACTGAATGATTATAGGAAAAAAAAAAATTTGTTTATACTCAATAAAATAAAATAAAATCACGACGTTATTGTTTTGAATAATTGATAAATTTTACATTATTTCTGTAACACATATTTGAAATTAATTATAATTATAAATACCTATATGCGCTTATTTGTTACAGTAAGTACATGTTTATTGCAAATTATCTTTGCTTTCTTAGGAATGCACTAATGGTAAAACTGCATATGTGAGTGTGCTTGTTATGTTTTCACGCCATAACTACTAAACCGATCATCATGAAATATTGCGTACCCTTTGTGAGGTGTACAGAAAAGAACATAGGGTAGCTTTTATCCAAAAGCAATGTACTGTTCCCTAGGGATATAACAAATCTACTTAGCGCGAGTGGAATGGCTAGCAACGGCTTATATAAGTATAAATGAAAGAAAAAATGTATATCACAGAATAAGAGTGTATTTAAAAAAATGTTCAAAATGAAGTGTAGCGAAATTGCCTTAAAATGTGATACGTTAATTTAAAAAAAACTTCGGAATCAAGTTCACTTTATAAAAAATATTGTGCTTTTGTTTTGAAATCATCGAAATTATAGATAGGCAAACAAGTTTGTGCACGACCGTCCCGGGTTGCGACAGTCGTAAGGGGGTTGAGGTAGCACGTCCTTTTCTTT
>MU158812.1:2071937-2098948 GCA_015888305.1 Antheraea pernyi | reverse complement strand
TACTACATCACCCGCCCACGTTAACATCTAGAGTTCCTCATACCCCCCAACGTCTGGCACCCCGTAGGACGGTCGCACCCGAAATTGTCGCACTGTAAATAATGCATTTTTCAAGATGCAAGTTCAATGACCACAAATATTAGCAAAAGACACCCACAGACTAAAACTAAACAATTTCTACGGACTTTTCTATACAGTCAATTTAGTATAAAACCAACATGTCCATCCATGATTGTTAACAGGTGTCGGCTGGTATAACTTGAAGTACTGCTTAGTTCTGGCGTTGTTCCTCATAACAGCCGTTGTTGAACCAGTCGGATATGCATTCATCGTGCCCGCCGCATTGTGCGACTTGAAGATTACTGATTCCTTAAGAGGATTTATATCTTCAATACCCTATATAGGTGAGTAACACATTATAGTTGTCTAAATCAGACTATAGAGTACAGGATAATTTTTTTTTACTAGAAATACTACTACTATAATACTAGAAACTGTGACAAACTGGTTGTCCCATGCGTCAGACTCAGTAAAAGCAGTTACATTAGTGTGAATAATGTTAATTTTTACAACAAAGTCCCAAAGCATATTACCCGGCCCATATTATATATTTTCCGGATTGTGAGATTAAGCGCCATGTCAAGCGGGTTTTGGTGTCAAAAGGCTATTATAGAGTGGATCAATATGTGAACGATGGTGATGCATCCACTAAAAACGATTGTGACCTGTAATGTATTCTAAATTGTATTATATACGTTACAAATATAAACCACATTGAGTTTCTTAGTAGTTTTCCGAACCGGTAGTAGGTTTGACGTTCATAAGTGCCTTCTTAGGGCTTAAAATTAAAATTTAATTTAATTTAATTATATGTATAGCAATAGATAGATATTTTAAGTTTATGTTTACGACTTGGGCGCGAAATAATAAGTAATGTTTACTTGTATTTCAGCCGGGAAATTTTGAGGCCTAGCTGAAAACCAGCGCTGTTTTCAAAGGCGGCAATACGCTGACGCTAGGTCTCTTTGTCATAGTTTTACTTTTTTACGGTTAAGGTTTTTGTTTGTACACTTATACTATGGCAATAAATATATTTCTTTCTTTCTTTAAATTGAATAAAGTATTTTTTTCCTTCATTTGTTTAAAATTCAAAGACCGATATTATACAATACAATGAAAACGTGTTCTACTATACATCTGAAATAGCTGAAGTTCGCTGTGGTCCGCAGTTATATGAAATCCAACTATTTTTACATTTTAATAGCAGTTGCATTTAAATTATCATTCACTGGCAATTTCTTCTTATCTTATTTATACAAATAAAACTGCCATTGTGAGCGCATCACGCAACTGTATTTCGATCAAATTGTTTTAGCTTCACTTCTTAGAAATGTTGGATATCTTAGACAAAAAAATATCACGAACATCTTCATCTAATAATAAGTTATTAAGATTTTATGAAACTACGCTATTTATAAGTAATACGTGTTCATCGATGGGTATTTTCTTGGCACGGCAAAATGGATCAAGCGGTGTGATGACAACGCAGACAAAATCGCTATTCACTTTCTTAATAGGAGCAGTATTTATATGGTATTGAAAATTCATAATCTTAGTTATGTGTGAAAGTGTAAAATAGTCACACTTCCTGGCATTGAGCATAGTATTGTTTTGTTATAATAATAATTCACAAATATGTTACTGAAATATCTTAATTACCTTTAACTCCTCCTAAACCTTGAATTTTTTTTTGTTTTTTTTTTAATGTCATAACTGGCAATCGAACTTTTGGGTCACCTGATATTAAGTGATCACCACCGTAGACACTAACAAAACCGGGGGAGTCGAAAGTGCGTTGCCAGCCTGTGTTTGAGGGAAAGGGAGTGAAGGGGGAGAGAGGAGAGGGGAAGGAAGGTGGGCCTCTGGCGCTCTGACTGACCGACCGAAACGCAACAATGCAAGCACTGTCACTTCACGTCGGTTTTCTATGAGAGAGAGGTACTAGCCCAGACGAGCCGACCCATTCATACTGAAACCAATAATAGCTTCAGCGTGGCTCTACCACTCTTAAATTTTCTATTTCTATTTCTTCGTCAGAAATAATTAAAAATTTGGGATATTTGAAACTACCTCCTATTTTGAACGGATATGCATTATAAAGTAATAAACCCTAATAACCCTTGCGGAATCCCAGAGTGTTTCAAATGTAATGAGATATTTTAATAAGTTACCTACTACGTTACTTGTCCCTTTCTGTAATATAGGATTACAATCATTTTTGCACCTGTACCAAAAGGTTAAGTTTCTGCTGCGAGATAAGACAAGCCACTCAATCGAGGGCTTTTTCAAAATCGGTATAAATAACACCAGCTATTTAACTATTTAAAATATTATCCTTAAATATAAAGATATTAGTAATTGTGAAACACTTTTTGAAAGCTCAAAAGAGACATTAAAATAAATTATGAATTTCAACTTTAGAACTATGCTCTTTTTTACCCAAGATTAATCTGTTAGACTGTCCTGAACTGAATAGCGAATGCTCATAAGTTCTTTATATATAATCAGAACTACTTTGGGTCAGATTAAAAAAAAACTGAGTTAAATAATGACCATGATTATCTTTTATAAAATATTTTGCCTTGTACATACATAATAAGAAAAAATCATTATGCTCGCGTAGATAGTTTTATCTTGATACTTTTTTTGCAGTCTTAATTTATCTAAAATTACATATCCCACTGGCTTGGAAAACCTTTTCGGAAAATACATTATATTGATAATTGCTTATTGCGTTGATTAACAGAACATAATAATTACAGAGAGTCCAATTTATTTCACTTAAGGATATGCTTTTTCAGTCTTGAACTTTTGGCAGTCTATTTATCTATCCACAATCTGTTTCTTTCGAGTTATATATTTTATAAGGTTCATAACTCTAATCAGATAATACTAAACCTATGATATTATATTTCAACCAGGATATGACTCACCTACTTTGACTCGAGGTAAATCGATTCCATTGATGACAGTAGCTGTATCGTTTAAAATCAGAAAGTGTTGTTAATAACATTTTTAGCTATCGTATACTGCCGGAGTCCTCCCAAATATCTTTATCGAATTCCTTATCACATTTTGAAAATCTCATCTAAGTAGTGTCGGTATAACCTGTTTGTCTTTTCCACTCTCCTGAGCAACGTAAAATGATGAAGTTCTAAAAAAAATTTTTTTCATGTACAAAACCGGTAGTAAACTTTCCAAAAATGTTACTACTGTGACCGACCGATCGCTTGTTTATTTCAAAATATAGACTCAAGTACACTTATAATACGTTATAAATTTTAAAATAGAATTTGCATTAATTATTGGTACAGAATGATTAATGTAGACAAATTATATATCGCACTGCGCTATCGTCTTGCGCTTGCGTAAGTCTGTTGAGTCACAGATATCCCATAAGAATGCTTTGATACTAACATGTATTATCCCGTTGAAATGTGAAGCTCTAAGAATAGGTTAGGGTAAGTGTTATTGAAATAAATATAATATAAATAAACAGGCTAGAAATATTATTAGAAAACAGTAATAAACAAGAATTTTATGAGAAGGAAAGGCAACTAGGCACCATTTATTTGTTGCGTGAAGAGTTACTTGTATATCAAATGAAATTAAAATCATACTGAAAAGAGATAAAAGAATGGCGTTCAGCCATTTAATTTTTTTGTTATTGTTTTAGTTGTTGTTCTGACCTTAGTGATATTGAGAACATTTTATTACGCCCTGTCAAATGTCATCTCAGTATTCACGCCATATTTACACACATCATTTTTCACACAATCCAGTTATCCCTTTTTACTTTCCTCTACTCCTTATATCCGGCCACCTTTATACTCAAAACTTTTCTTAAATGTTAAGTCCCTGTTTTAATCAAATATAGCCCTCTAATGTCCGATTTATATAAGCTAGGTAGAAATCTCGTGATTATGTAACGATCCCTTGGACATTCATTTTTGTTAGTTTAAACTACTATCACCAATTGCCAAGGTTGCCTCCTTTTTAATAATACAGGGTTAATAGACCCTGCTGTTGTTTTTTTTCCTGAACGTTATCTCTATTTACGGAAAACAATAAACAACGAGTAACGAAGTAATTAAAGTAATGGCAGCCAATTAATTGTGTCATGTGACATAAAGTGCTGCATTTTATTGCGATAATTTTTTACTTCAGATATGTTATAATTTTTATTAGTTTATCTTAACAAATAATCTATTGGTATCTGTGATTTTAAAATAAAGGATTATTCTGGAGCTCATAAAATTACATAAGCGTAACTAAAGTTCAAAATCGTATCTATTTTTTTTTATCTATTCTACTGTGAAACAATTTTATAAAGTCTATTATTATCAGTAATCATGGCATTTTTTAGAGATTAGATGATCGATCAGAGTATTCGTTTATGTTTAGTTAGAAAATATAATAGACATTGAATAAAATGATAAATTTTCTATTTGAATTTGGGTCTTAGCTATAACTCTTTCTTTACTTCTTATATATAGGAAAAAGCTGCCTCGTGTGAACCATAAAGACAAAGTTGTAATTATCAAAAATAAAAAGCTGCTTGTTTTTATCTAGAAAAAACTCCCGTAGAAAATTAAAAGCATTTTCGTGTGAAAAAGGTTGCGAGCTCCGACTAGAGATAGATGAAAAAAAATCTTACAAATTAAGAATAACCTACAACATAACCTTCTTCTTTTTATTTCATAGATGTTTAAAATTTAATAATATTTTTTTCGAACCGACTACGCTTTTGTCCATGCAAGTTCTTAACAGCTTAACCGGACTACTTAAAATTTAAAGTTTCGTGATAAAACTATCAGCAACATAAAGGAAACGATATCACACTAACCCAAATGCATTATTTTGCACACGGTTACAAAATTAGTGTTATAAATAATACGATCCTAACTACTATATATGTGAAAGTGGGTTTGTTTTCATGCAATTATCATCATTAAAACTTGCATACACGTTGTCGGGGTTTTTTTTTCGAACTGGCTACGCTATTATCCTAACAAGGCCTTAACAGCTTCACCGGATGACGCGCTTTCGGGGATAGGGAAAAAGATACAGGGTTATCTTTTTCTATAAAAAAAGTGTTCCTAAGGCATATATCTAATTTACATAAACGCGAGCGAAGCCGCGAACCAATGTTAGGAGATAATATAGTATAATTACTGACGATTGTACTTAATTATCTACTACAATAAACCCGACAGAAAGTGATTCATCAATATCAAGAGATTAACTTGCATTAACAGCTTTTAATGCATTATTATGTAGACATGTTATATAAACCTTAAAATAGTATTAAGTATGTTCTGAGTACAGATCATTTTAATAGTTATTCTCTCTTTCTTACATAATAGTTATAATCATCTTCTAATTGCTTTCTAATAAATTCTAATCAGCTTTCATTTTAGTATAGATAGCTTTTTATACACATATAATTGTTTTCACAATCCTTCCATAGCATCTTCTATCTTCCTTTATTCCTGTACCCATCCTTCCATCCACTCCTACCGACTAAAACCCTACGATGAATTCCCTGTCGCACTAATAATGCCACAGGATCGTGCGAGCATTCACCGCGATGCCCCGGCAGCAAGGCCCAGCACGAAGGCCAAGCAGCCCGCTGACAGAAATAGCTCGGTCGACCTAAACCCCATTCATTCACCCGTTAAACCGGTCTAGCAGTAGAGGAGATACCTCTTCTAATCGCCGCCCTTCCGTGTTTTGTACTGCGGTTGTCTTCTCACCCGCAGTATCTTTTTAAGGTGTTTTCCTCTTACTAAACACAGGGATACCGCCAGTCAGGGTGTATATTCGATGGCTCGATATCGGATACCGACTTTCAGGAACGTTTGTCAGCTCTTCAGTTTAAATACGTAGTGTTATGCAAGACAGAGTCACCTCGAGTAGTATTTATATGGGTTTTGGTAAAAAGCACCACGTACTACGGTCTTGTCGCCGCAGGCTAAACCTCCAAAATGGCCTCGGTAATGGGAGCTATATTTAGCTACAGCAGATCAGAGATAGAAGTACTTCATCACGCCTACCAACCCTATCCACTGACCCAAAGCTAACCAGTATACCGTTAGTTATTCTACTACAGTACACTACTACTACTACACACTACTACAGTACTACAGTATATTAACAGTATAACGTTAGTTTGCGGGGTGGTAGGGTTTTACAGCCCGACTGGGTCGCAACCACCATGTATATGGCGAAAAAGCCCGTCATAGTGATTCGCTTCTGCGGATCGCGTTTCGGGATCAGCCTGTGCATATCCAGCATTTCGCAGGCCGGCATGACAGTGGCGACCGGCGATGGATAGTGCGTCACTCGGTGGTCGTCATTGTTTTTGGATTGTACTGTGCTTACCATCAGGCACATGGCAGTCATTATGCCGTGCTACTATAAAAAAAATAGTTAAATGATTTTCATTCCTGGAGAACAAATTATAAACAGGAGTTTTTGGCGGGATCTTGGTCTGTCATGTAGTGGATTTTATTTTTTATTCATAATCTTGTGTTACTTGACTCTATACTGTGTAAAATTGGTGGTGTTTTATGTAATATAGTTTGTTTATTGTGCATAAGTGAAGTGAATGCAAAATTATACCACGGACCATGAATTCTGAGATGCCACAAAAATTCCATGGAAAGTTCTAACAAGTTGGCCACCATCTTGTTAGTTCATTGAAATTATATCAAGAAACTTGTAATATCGATACTCACTTGACAATGGCAGTGATGGTCTACTAGAAGACTGGTTGCCAAAATGGAATGGAAGAAGAACTTGTAATTCTATTAACTAATTGACAATGGCAGTAATAATCTAAAAGATTGGTTGCCAAAAATAAAGTTAAAGAAAGAAGAAAAAAAAAAAAAAAGATTTTCATTCCTCCTCAGGATATACGCATACCACGTTATATTATTACTATCTAATTTTTTCAGTCATCAGTGGTACTGCAACTTAATAGATACAATACCCAAATTGAAAATCGATATCTATCTCTATTATTTATATAATTTTACAAAGAGTTTATTTGTGAATTATATGCACACATATTGTTTATATCGTATTTTAATGCATCTCACGTGTACATATATAAAGTTAATAGGTTTGAAAAAGTGTTTCACTGTAAGTAAATACATAATGTAAGTCACGAATAAAATTATAATGTGATTAAAATGTTACAATTTTCTACACTAAATATTCATTTATGTAAATGTATTTGGTTATACGTCTTGCCAAGAACACTTACTATAACAATCGTGCAACAATTTGACATTTATAAGTAATTTCCATTCCAAGTAACAATGGAACCTGATTATCGAATGAGGTTAATTAATTTCTCAGAACATATCGACAATTATAATGATTTTTTAATTTTAAATCTAGGTATCGTGATAATGTCATTCCCGTGGGGTTACTTGGTAGACACTCGAGGTCGAAAACGGATGATTATCTACGGTTCCTTATTGGCCGGATTTTTTGGAATACTATCCGGTTTCATGCCAGAACTTATTAGTTTCACAATCTGCAAGTTACTGACATCGTTTTGGTGAGATATTTTATGAAATTAATTTATAATTAAGATACACACCGGTAAATTTAGCGGAACCTAAAAAAAGACTTCAAAATATAAAAACTAGGGATTAATTTTAAAATATAATATTTTCTGGACTCTTATCATCTTATTCAAAGTTAACATTGTTGCGTTTCGTTCGGTCAGTGAGAGCGCCGGAGGCCCATCTCCTCTTCCCCTTCCCCTTTCCTCCACTGCTCCCTCCCTCCAAACACAGGCTGGCAGCGCACTTGCAACTCCCCTGGTGTTCCTAGTGTCTATGGACGGCGGCACTTACCATCAGGTGACCCGTCTGTTCGTTTGCCTCCTATAATATAAAAAAACAACTTATAGAATTAAAATAAATCATATTTAGTATACATTTAATAAAAAATTTTTTTTATGAAAAATGTAGAAACAATCTTGGATTTTTAAGATATTTAACGAAAATTAAGGCAGTTAATTATAAAACGAATTTTATAAAGAAGAAGAATCGCGTGTTTCTTTCACATGACTACAGCGATTCGCAATTCACCCATAAAGTCAGCACTATCACTCTGACTCTTCGTTTTCACTCCAAAACTTTGACGTTTGAATTATTAGATATGTTTGAGTTGAGCGAGCAGTTTGCAAGCGAATATTATGCGAAAAGAAAGGGGCCACCGATAAAAGCCTAAAAACTAACACGTGTTGTTCTAAATTCTCTTTTATATAGCGTTCTATAGTCAGACGTTCTTCATCGATCACCTTAAACTAGTATTTACAAGCTTCCAAACATTTAGCTTCACCTGCCAAACCACGATTAATTTTCCGCCATATGCCAAGAGACTTTTACAGTTTGGCTGATTTTACCATTCTTCTCTGCATCTACATTCCGCGTTCATCACTAAACATTAGTTTATCTTATTGATCCGTAATTCAAAGCCTATACATCCGAGAACAATTAGTCTGTTATTAAAATAATTTCCCTCAAGGTTTTGACCTTTGGCTGGTGCGACGAACTAGATCCAGCTTTTTTTAAGCTATGTAGGTTTTAGCGTTCGACCACAATCTAATCTGTTGCTCAATGACGATGTCGTCTAAAGAGGTAAACACGTCAGAAGGAGAGGCCAATGCTTGCCGAATACCCAGACATTTTTCGACCTCCCGGTCTTCCTCGCTTTCATAAGCACAGTCCACCATATTCAGACTACAGATGGGTCTCCAGTATCATGTCGTCCTCGTCGGTTAGCTCCTCAGAAACTATCTGCTGCCAAAAGCGAATTTCAAAGCATGGTACGGAACGGCATTGCCCGCCCGTCTCATAGTGCTTGGTCCTTTCCGCTTCATATAACGGTCAATAAAGACCTATCTTGGCGTCCTTGCGGCGATTATCGCGCCCTGAACGCCCTGACATATTAGCCAAAACTTGGCAGGCTCCAAAATTTTTAGTACCATCGATCTGGTAAAGGCGTACCATCAAATACCGGTATACCACGAGGATATTCCGAAGACCGCCATCGTTACACCATTTGGCCTCTTCGAGAGGCCTCGTCGTACAGGGGGATGGCTCTCAAGTGCAGTTGCCGGCACAAATCAACAGGTGCTTGGTGACAGATTTTCAAGTTAAGGGTGACAGCTACCCACGCGGACTTAGAAAAAGACCTACCACCATGCTGTGGTGTCATCAGGATGTCTTCCTTCACCAACAGCTCCAACAGCTGCAAGGATTCGAACCTGTGTCTATCGACGTGGTGTCCGAATACGCTATTAACTAATCCATCGCTTCAACCTTCCTTAAACCTTCTTCTTAGTAGAGGCTCATTTACAGTAAGAAATCCCTCGAGCTCATTCCAGGCTAGAGAAGCTGTTAAACGTCGATTCCTATATACAAATCGATGAAATATTGCTGCTAGCGATACGTTTGTATACCTTTTCTCGATTTCTGACAAAATATAATAGTCTCTCTAAATCGTTGGATACCTCAATGAATCATAGGCCGATAAAGAATTTTAGGTATCAGGCTCTAGTTTTGACCATTTTGAATCATCTCTATTGAAGTTGGAAAACAATGATGTTTTTAAAAATAAAATACAAATCACAAGTAAGAAGTATACATATTACATAACAGTTTTTCAGTGATAAAATGTTATTAATTAAAATTATAAAATAATAATGAAGGATAACTCACTCGAAATTATGTAATTACAATATAAAATTAAAAAGACTGCATAAAACGTTTGTTGTCATTTCAGTTGCTTTCGTTTTTACCATACGTTGCAATAGGAGGAAAGTTTTGTACGTGTGATGTTTCTGGCTATTTCATTGATATAGCGGACAGCCTAAACGATATCGTCTTACTTCTGAGTTAGGCACGATATATGACGTATAAGTATGAATAATAAAATTAAGTTGACTTTACTCACCAATACTCAACTAACTCAACAACTCGTTCAAATACGTAGAGACGTAAAAAAAATCAGTTGGTACCTATTGTTCCACTCGGGTTTTTGTATTTCCTTATTAATATTTATACTTGTTTAAAATAATTAAATTTAAAACAAAACAACATAATAATCATCATGTTGCAAAAAAAAATATACCTTTTTTATGTTCCACTACAACCGGTGTGCGTGTTTAACAAGGAAAATATTTCTGAGAACATTTATAACAAAAACAACCATTAATATATATTAAAGTGGATCATATATTTACATAGTATTATTGTTTTAAATTGTATACATAATTAAGTTGTATATAATTTTTAATTACATCATTAACAATACATAAGTTTCATTCAATTAAAAAAAATACTGACGTAAAGTATGGTTTTCAATGAGTTAATTGCTAATTCTTGTTAATTAGAATTCTCAACTAGTGGTATTTTTTTTTTAATTTTGTATACCATTAATAATAGATCATCCATCTTTAACTTTTAATATCATTAGTTTTAAATGTCTAATATTTTTCTTATGTCTCTGCTAGCTTAGCATGTCCTGCAGCGGTACCGTACACGTATATGGGTGAAATCCTACCACAAAAATACAGAGATATCACACTATCCGTAACAAATGCAATGCAAATATCTGGATCAGGTTTAGTTCCACGTAAGTAACTATAGTTTATTATTTATTAGTTAATCAACTTCCTATAAGATAAACGAAATACCAAAATCAACCCTTAAAATTCTGAGTAGATCATTTAATGAATCTAATTATGTCTATGTCGTCAGTAATATGACGACATAATTTTATTTTCGAAAACCCCTCACCAATTAAACAAAATGGTAAATGAATTAAACCAGGCTAGCATAAAAACTGGTTTGGAAATTAATCTGGAAAAAACTAAAATTATGTGTAACCGCAGTGCATCGCCCATCTTAATAAATAACACACCTCTCGAGTTTGTCAACCATTACATATACTTAGGAAAACAAATCTCGTTTAGTAAGGAAAAAAACACCGAAGAACTTAACCGAAGAGTGGCGATTACCTGGAACAAGTTCTGGCACCATAAGGAAATACTAAAATCGCAACTTCCGCTATCGATCAAGAAAATAGTCATGGATACAGGACTTCTACCGTGCCTCACCTATGGATGCCAAACTTGGACCTTCGATCTCAAAACCAGGAACAAAATTCAGACTACCCAAAGAAGAATGGAAAGAAGTTGCCTAGGTATAAAATTGAAGGATAAGGTAAAAAACGTTGACATTCGAAAGAAGACAAAAGTATGCGATGCCTTAACTTTTGCAATGAAGGCTAAATGGAAGTGGGCGGGTCATGTAGCGCGTTACAAGGACGATAGATGGACTCTACGGTCAGTAAAATGGTCTGGGCCAAAAGGCACCAGATCAAGAGGTCGACCGAAGGCCAGATGGGCAGACGAAATTGTAGCGTGTGCGGGTAGAAGTTGGCTGGACAGAGCTAATGACAGAGAGGGATGGTATTCCTTGGGGGAGGCTTTTACCCGAACGGGGTCCATGCATTAAATAATTAGATGTTAATAAATAAAGAAAATAATAATTAAAATAATTACAAAATAGAACTTATATTTAGAAAACAAATACATTTAAGTGTAACAACTGTAATTAATATTATAGGTTAATAAGTTACCAATTGTTATTGTTTAAAAATGTATTATGCATGGAATTAAATAAAGCTTAATTATTATTATTATTTTATTAATTATGTCTATAACTATACATGTTCATAATAATATGTTGTATTATATTACGTACTAGCTGTGCCCGCGACTTCGTCCGCGTGTAACCTTATGTAAAAAACAATATTAATAAAGTCATCTGAATGTATTAAGTCCATTTACTTATCGACTTTTCTCTCGCACTTACGCCGCGTCGTCATTAAATTAAAATAACTTTTGATAGAGTGAACCGATTTTAATAAAACAAAGACTATAAATTATTGTCGAAGATATGCTTTATGGTTTTATTATAAACCTCGCACATTAGTAGCGATGCGTGTTCATACAAACAGACATTTCTAAAAATGATTGAAATGTATTTTATTACTTATTCCTACAAACCTGCAACAATTTTTTCCACAAAAATCGGAAAAGTACAGACACGTCAGATTTACAGTCTTATTATATGTATAGACTAGCTGTACCCGCAGATCCGCACGGATTTTTTTTAAATCGTATTAAAGCATTATAAAATTGTGAGACTATGTACAATTACAGAAATGCTCTTTAACGACAATCGTAAGTACGTCGCGCACGCCACTAAAAGTAACATGTATCGTGTGTTCTCTTACTAAAAATAAAGAATGAGTTGAAATCTTGCTACATTTCATGCAAAGTCGCGGGTAACAACTAGTATAAACTAAAATTGCTTGAATTACCTTTTATAAGGTCAGCTATCTGCCAGTAAAGTTTCATGAAGATCGGTCAAACCGTTTTGGTATCTCCAAAGCCACTGCGGGCGAAGCCACGGTTAACAGCTAGTCTAAATTAAAATAGACTAAATTACTTGCTATGATGCCCGCTATCTGCTGGTGAAAGTTCCGTGAAAATCGTTACAACCGTTTTGGAGAAAGCATCGCAGACGCGGTTAATAGCTAGTCTAATTTATAGTAGCCTAAGTAACCCGCTGTAATTTAAGCTATTGAAATTCGTGTCAAAATCGTCCAGCCGTTTCAGAGATTACCCGGAACAAATAGACAAATAGACCGACAAAATTGCATTTTTGTTAGCCTGTATACATACGTACCCAATCAGTAAAAAAAATATTTTTATAAAGATAATGAAAAGATAAACCAGATCGAGTTTCTTACCCGTTCTTCTCGATGTTGTCTCGGGTTGTTTTCGGAACCGTTAATAGACTTGACATTAATAAGTGCCTTCTCAGGGTCTAAATGAAATAAAGTATTTTTGATTTGATTTTTGAACGGGTGGTTTTAGTTAATGTAAGTATAAACTACAATAGTGACGTCACTCTTCCAGAAACATTAAATAAATTTAAATAGAAAAAGTAATTTCAACAGACGACACTGAATAATAATAAAATAATACAATGACATTACATATATATGCACATACAAAAACAATACAACTCAAATACATAGCACCTCTTGTTTAAGGACTTGTATTTGTGCATTCATAAAGTTATAATTGCGAGTCTTACGATAACGGTGTTAACTGTCATATATGAGGATACAGATTAATGCACCTTAATTGTATTACGCTGCCTACTCATTTGAAGGTAAAATTAACGATGTGAATAATTGCCTCGACTTCGTCGGTGTCGATAAGAAATACCTCGATTGTAACGTAAGAATGTACGAATAATGTTTTACTCGCTTTTCTATATGTAGGTATATAAACCAAATAACAATTTATTTGGGCCTCAATCACATCAAAACTACTAAACATATCAGGACTATGACCATTCGATGCAGAATTTTTCATAGATGGTTCTAAGATTCTAAGCATTTTGTTTTTTGGATTCGAATAACCCTTTGAAATGTTTTAAAACGCCCAAACATTCGAGCGGGAATCAGTTAATAACTATACACAGAATATGGATAATCTATATATTGTGCGTTCAAAACCTTTTATAACATATTCATAAAGAAATTTCGTTATTACTTCTAAGATAGTTTTTCAATATGGTACATGACAAAAAACATGTGAGTTGTTCACACACGGTAGAAGGGCAACCTTCAAAAAGAAAGCGATCAGAGCGTATACACTTAAATTCACCAAATAAAAATATACCCAAATATACCCATTAAAAATACTTCTGTAATAAAATACAGCGTTTCATTTCAGTATTGGCGTGGGGTATCCTACCACTTGACTTTAGAATAGATTTCGGCTTATATTACTTTCGATCCTGGAGGTTACTCGTAATCGTGTACGCGAGCATGTTTATTATAGCAGCGGTATTGATGTCGTTCGGGCCCGAAAGTCCGAAATATCTTATGTCCCAAGGAAAACAGGATGAAGCCTTAAAAGTATTGCAGACCATATACGCGCGAAACAAAGGAAAATCACCTGAACAGTATCCAGTAAGTAACATATCTCTACCTGCTAAACCCATCTAATCTATAACTAACCTAAACAGAGCAGCAGTCTTAAGACCAATCACAATAGAGTACTGCTTACTCTTCATGATTAAGCTTGAACGCCTCCTGTGCTAGTTGGTATTGCTAACCACACTTTTCGAAATAGAACACAGCAGCAACAAACACTGCAGCTTTGCAAGTTAAA
Organism: Antheraea pernyi; assembly: GCA_015888305.1. Taxonomy (NCBI): domain Eukaryota; kingdom Metazoa; phylum Arthropoda; class Insecta; order Lepidoptera; family Saturniidae; genus Antheraea; species Antheraea pernyi. Next base: position 2,084,604 of record MU158812.1, on the reverse strand, counting down.
CTATACACAGGCTTTACCACTCTTAAGGAAGTGACCTAAACTACACATCTTGAGACCCACATCCTCTTAAATCTATTTCATTTCATATTCTTATTCATGAATATTCTAAATAGGATCAATCAAGGTGAACTGTAATACTCGCCACGACCCTTCTCGGCATTGGCTCAAACCCAGGATCGATCCGCCAGACTAGAGTCCTCAAACACGCTCAGAGTAGATAACTCCGTCAAATAACAGCTATGATACAAGGACATTTTTCACTCACTAGTTTAACACCTATTACACAGATCGGGTCCTACGTGTACAGACCAAAACAGAAAGGTATACATATGGTGGAAGGGTCTCATTTTATCCCTTATATTTTGATCTTGCTTGGTTTAGTTTATCCAAGTTGACAGAGATAAATTATATGTTTGGGTTCGTGTGTGTGTGTGTGTCTCAGTAATTTTTATATGTATAACTTAGCTCATTCAGCTTAGTAAGATTCGTTTTGTTACATCCAAGGCATCAGCCCAAGCCGAGCTTCGGCCACTTTGGCACCCTTGTTATGACCATAAGCGCTCGCCCATTAGTCACATTAGCGATAGTCATTTTGAAAAAAAATATCACTAACAATATAAAATTGTTATGTTGACGCTTACTGTGACCATTTAAGGTAACGAAGTGTAGATAAATGTAATTCCATTTATATTTTTAAGCCTGCCCTAATCGTTGGTGTGTAATTAAATAAAGCTAGTTAACATTCAATATATTTCTTAAATAATATCGAGGATTTCTAATTGTCTTCTTTTCAAATCGCGTCTTCCTAAATCATATACATAGTTACGCCATTACTCCGCCGTGTTATTCTAATAAGGTCATAATATTTCTTTTTACAGATTACAAAGCTACGTTCCACAGTCAGTGGCAGAGAGGAAATAAGTTTTATAAAGTCATTAAAAAATCAAACAATACCGTTATTAAAACCGCCTTACTTAAAATGGCTTTTGTTAAATGGATTTCTGTTATTTGGAATATTTTCAGTGTGAGTTAATCTATTGTATTCTTTCATCGGTTTTACATAATAAATCTGCATTATTTACGGATCTAAATTTGCAAAATGTGAACTTTGACGAATTTGTCATTTTAATTATTTATTTGCTTCGAATTAAAAAACTGAAAAACGCGGCTCGTCCTCTAATCATAATCCTTTTATATTGCTTGTTTTTATTATTCCTTTTATACTCATTTCGTTGCAACAAAACTAAAACGTGTAAGGTTATTGTATTATTCATAAAACGCAGTGAACAGAATTACTGTTCTAAACGCTCAATTTATAATATTGGAATGTCACTGATTTAACTAGATAAAGGCATATAGAGACTCTTATGTACCAGCCAGAATGTACTAATACCAGCAAGCGTCCGTTAATAACAATATAGGAATTAATAAGAAATAACTTATATCATAAAGGAAGAACGTTATTTTCGATTAGTGAAAGAATTTTCCGGAACAATCAACTCGAAGATTACCATTTAAATAATAATTGCTACACAAGAATGATAAATATATTTTTTCCATTAGACACGAGGATTACTTACAACCACACGAACAAAGATAATTGTTTTCTTTATTTATGATTTCGTGTTTTTATTATATTTTAATTTCTTTGTTCGTAATATATTTATTATCATAATATATGATAACAGTATAGATTTCTAGATAATTTTAGTCTCTTTTAACTTTTTTATAATTACTACATATCACTCGTAATCTTCGGATTTTTACTTGATTATCTAACGATGTTGATAACGTCACGTTTTTATATATATAATATAATTCAAACACAGTAATTATTATGTTGTTATACGTCCTATAACAGTTTTATGGGTCATTTATTAATTATAGCCGTCATGTATAAGATTAATGTGTTACGACAAGGAGATAAGTGGGGCATTGCACGTGAAGCGGACACCGAAAAAAAAGTCGAGGTTCTGAAATTCGTTCATATTGAGCCTAATCGAACGTCTATTTCTTTCTTCTATCATGTTTATCTGTAAAGTTATGGGATTCTAAAGAACAGTCACGTTTGTAATTCGGATTTTTCGGAAATCGTTTCTCGAATGGAAAAAAATTACAATAAACTATTGAACGCAGCGATTCATATAGACGATTAACTGCTCGTTTCGAAAGTAAATCGAAGCTAGAAAAAAAATGTAATGTACAAAACAGGAAGTAAAACGAAAGGCTATTGTCCATATATAAGCGGCCTTCTGTATATATTTTTTTCTCGAACTGACTACGCTATTGACCTGGCAGGGTCTTCACAGCTTCACCGGACTACTAAGGTTGGCGCTTAAGGCACTCAACCGATTCGGGTTTTAGGTAACGTACACAAGGGTGCACGCACACCTCGGCTTGGGCTGTTACCTGGAAAAAGTCGCGTCTGACCTAGCTAACTATTCTCAGCTATTCATACATATATACATTTGTGAACCATACAATCGAAATTGAATATGTGTATATCGGAATGAAGGCCTTCTGTATACCTGTAAATGTCCTGTACTGTTAACAATATCACCGAGATGTCAGAATAATATCTAAAAGAATAACGAGAGATATAAAATTCTTACCGCCATACTTCTATCTCATATATTAATATGACTCTGTTTTGATTTCATATAAACTAAATCTTCCCGTGACTATATATTAGCGCTACTAGTTGCCTTTCGTTGTTAAAGAAATATTTTTTGTTACTGCTTTCTACTAATATAAGGGGTGTCGAATAACATCATAAGACTTGAGACACCCAAGCCAACCTCACCTGCACGTGGTGCACCCTGCTGAATAACGAACGAGGCAATGGCGAAAGCGGGGTGGTAGGGTTCTACAGCCTGACTGAATCGTAACCACCATGTATATGACGAAAAAGCCCGCTTTTCGGGATCAGCCTGTGCATATCCAGCTTTTTGCAGGCCGGCATGATAGTGGCTACCGGCGACGGATAGTGTGTCACTCAGTGGTTGCCATTGTTTTTGGATTGTACCATCAGGCATAGTGCAGTCATTTTGCCGTGCTACAATAAAAAAAAATCTGTTCAAATGTATATTTATTTATTCATATTATATTTATTTTAATAATACCTACCCTATCTTCGTTATAGCTTACATAAGCTTAAATATGATGATACATATTGAGGCAATTGAATGCGACATCTAGCAACTAAGCCTACTTAGGCAAGCGCCACACCTCAGCGCACTGCGACGTGTGTTAACTGAAATCGATATATCTCCTTAAATCACTCTTCGCATTTTAAAAGTTGTAGTATATACTATGTGTGTTTTAAGCTACGTTTTGATATGAAAGAAAATTTAAAAAAAACATTCATGTCGTTCATTCAATTTCGTAATGAAAATTTTACTTCTGGTTATGTACATTTAAAAAAAATATTTGTTTCAAGATTTTATTTATTTTCAAAATGAGAAATTAATCTTCTATATAAATCGCTGCGTTTAATATTTTATTGTAAATTTATTCCATTCGAAAAACTATTTCCAAAAAATCTGAATTTCAAATGAGACTGTTCTTTAGAAGAAATTTTGTATTCACATTCATACCTACTAGAAGTCCAATTAGGCTCAATATGAACGAATTTCAGAACCTCTACTTTTCTACGATGTCCACTTCATGTGAAATGCCCCAAGTATTCGATTTTTACATTCTACTAGAACTAGACTCTAAGATGTCTAGTTACTGTTTTATTCGAATTTTGACTTAGTATAAAATACAGTCTTGTTACAATACACAAAGGTTTATGTCCAATAAAGCATCGCCATTCCACCTGTCAAGGAGTATAAACTAAAAACAACGAAATAGAAAGTTTAATAATACTTATCTTAATGGTCTATTTATTTATTAATACGTATTTTCTGTTTTATAATTTGTTTAATTAACGACATAATTTTAATAGATAATAATACAATTAACTAATCAGTGACTATTAATTTTTAATGATAAAGGGACACACCTTAAAACCCAGTAGAATAATGATAACACTACGTTTACAATCTTCCTGTCTCGTACATTGCAACTGTGGAATATGTGTTACTAGCACAGTTCTATGTCAAGGGATATAATAGGAGGATCTTCAAAAAGAGTCTGTAATACGCTTTTCAAGGTTGACAATGGAAAAGTAATACCCGTAATATTACAATTATCCATAGTTCGTCCTGCGAGTTGGATCAACTCACATTTGCATAAAAATAAGAATTTAGTTTTATCCATTAATTCAATTTAATTTTGATAATCAATATAAGGATTTAAAATTTCGTCAAAAGGCCTGGTATTTTTGTAATATCATACAACAAGTATGAAACGTAATAAAAATGATATTTTTTATTCCAGATTAAATGGTCTGTATATGTGGGTGCCAGATGTTTTGAACAGAGTATTTACTGGAAGCACTGACAGTCAGACCGCTTGTGAGGTTATCGCACAGAGGTTAAACGAGGTGAATTCAAATAACCCAGATTATAATTGCTCAGTTTTTATGTTTCGTATTTAGGCAAAAAAAGTACATTTATATGCGTATACAAAGAACTCCTTATTACATACTCAAACATGTTCTCGTGAATAGCAGATGGAAAAAAACATTTACCGTTTAAGTATACATTACCTGCGCTTGCAGTGACAGCTTCACTGGATTAGTGTCATTATAGCGCCATCTCGGCAAATTTTCAGATACCAATATGTTATCCTCCATTGACAATCATGCAATTATGACAACAGTGACGCTAATAATGAATTGTTATATAAAATTATTATCTTTTGTATAAAATAATCTTTTTCCGCGGAAGATACCTGTATAGATAAACTTAAAAAGAGAAATCTTATCTCATAACAGTATTTTATCTAGATCGTTAGAGCCATTTTCGAGATACACAAAATAAAAGAATTTCTCATTTAAAGTTACAAGATATCGTATTCATACGAAGTTCGTAGAAGCGTCGCACAATTTTGTGCGTGGTAGAGCCACGCTGAAGATATTACTGGATTCAGCATGAATGGGTCGCCTTGCCCGGGGTAGTACCACCCTCTTACAGAAAACCTACGTGAAGTAACAGTGCTTGCATTGTTGCATTTCGTTCGGTCAGTGAGAGCGCCGGAGGCCTTACTACAGGAGGTACTACCCCGGCCGAGCTAGTCTATTAATTTTCATGGTCATCAGTCAAAAAGTGCTTGACTACTACTTGCTACTGAATTTCTCGTAACCACTATATATAATATACAAGCTTTTTCCCGCAGCTTTGCTCGCCTTAATGTAAATTAGACTTATCTCTCTGGAACAATACATTTTTAATGGAAAATATCCTATGTTCTTTTCTGTACCCGTGACAACGTGTACGCAAAATTTCATGATGACCAGTTGAGTAATTCATGCGTGAAAGCACAACAAAGAAACAACCAAACTGACATTCGCTTTTTATAATATGATATACGCGTTTTTGTTATTCGTATTAAAGAATTATAAAATTGTGAGATTATGTACAATTATAGAAATGCTCTTTAAAGGCAATTGTAGGTACGACACGCACGCCACTGACAGTAACATTTAACGTGTACATTAGATATATAAATACTAACAGCGTGCCAAATGAGATTTATCAACATCAACATATTTGAAACCTTAAACCACAATATAACCACCTAAGGTGTTTATTTATACTGCATAAGGAACTAATGAAAGAATAACTTAAAATAATATTATAAAGATTTACATTACATTTAATATACATTGCCATTATAATTAAGATTTTGTGACTATACTAATAATAAACGCTTGTCTGTTCCTCAAGAAATTATATTATGGACTATGGACTACGTTAAGAACGTAATGCTTTTATAACCTAAGATCTTATTAGGATCCTTAAAGTTATTAATAATTATAATGTCGAATTGTAAACAATAAGCTGGTAATTATTTATCTAATTAAAAATAAAGAATGAGTTGAAATCTTGCTAAATTTAATGCGGACAAAGTCGCGGGTTACAGCTAGTCTAAAATAAAATAACCTCAATTACTTTTTATAGGGTTCACTATCTACCAGTGAAAGTCCCGTGAAAAACGGTCTAACCGTTTTGGTGATTGCACAGCGGGCGAAGCCACGGTCAATAGCTAGTATGAATTAAAATTGTCTAAATTACTTTTTATTATCTCCGCTATCTACCAGTGAAAGTCCTGTGAAAATCGAACTAATCGTTTTGGAGATAACACTGCCGGTAAAGCCACGATTATCTGCTAGTATGAATTAAAATTGTCTACATTACTTTTGTGAAGTCAGCTATCTGCCAGTGAAGGTCTCATGAAGACCGATCTAACCGTTTTGGAGATAAAACTGTGGACGAAGCCACGGTTAATAGATAGTATAAATTAAAATTACCTAAATTACTTTCTATAAAGTCAGCTATCTGACAGTGAAAGTTCCTTGGAAATCGGTTTAACCGTTTTGAATATAGCACTGCAGACGAAGCCGTGGTTAATAGCTAGTCTAAATTAAAGTAGCCTAAGTAACCCGCTGTAATTTTAGCTGCCTCCCAGTGAAATTGGCGGTAAAATCGGTCCAGCCGTTTCGGAGATTACCCGGAACAAACAGACAGACCGACAAAAAATTTTAAAATTGCATTTTTGTTATCAGTCGCGTGTATACTTTCATATCCAATCAGCGAAAAAAAATTATTTTGATATTACATACAGACACTTCATTTTTATTATATGAAAAATTATTTCAATGTATGTTTTCAGACCACAGGAGAAGAAGCAGAATGCGTTGACACAATAGACACGATTACGTTTATCATTAACTCAACAGCAAATTTCAGCTGCGCTTTAATAGGTTTAGGTGTCAGTAGCACTGTGAAATTTATTGGAAAAAAGTTATTATTGGTTATAATATTCATCATTATTGGAGTTTTCTGTATACTAATTAACTTTATAACAGAAAATATGATATTCGCCGTACTCTTATCATCATTTCCAATTCTGGGTCTCTGTATCGGTCCGGTTAACGCTTACGCTGTAGAAACATTTCCAACAAATTTAAGGTAAGAATTTAAAATAATATTTATTACTCATATAAATATGGGGTGTAAGGGGTGTCGCGTGGGGTGTAAGGGGTGTCGCATAACATCTTAAGCTTGAGACACTCAAGTCAACCTCACCTGCACGTGGTGCACCCTGCTGAGTAACGAACGAGGCAATGGCGACAGCGGGGTGGTAGGGTTTTAAAGCCCGACTGGGTCGCGACCACCATGCATGTAGCGAAAAAGCCCGTAATAATGATTCGTTCTGCGCGTCGCGTTTCGGGATCAGCTCAAGCATATCCAGTAGTGAATGACTTTCGCCGTGGCTCGAGTACCGGTGAGATGATTAACACTGGTCACCTCTGGACACGGACGGAGATTGTTCGTTCACGCAGGCCGGCATGACACCGGCGACCGGCGAGGGATAAGGCATCTCTCGGTAGTCGCCATTGTTTTTGGATTGCACTGTGCTAACCATCAGGCACAGTGCAGTCACTTTGCTGTGCTACAATAAAAAAATAAAAAATAATATCAGCCTGTACGATTCTTCCTATTATGTCGGCCAAATGCCTCTTGCCGAGAGAAGGTGTAGGCATAAACATCACGCTAGCCTACGAATAATAAAGCGATTTGAAACTCCGAGCAATCCACGGTTCTATATCTTCCCACATACGATGGTACTATGAGAACATTTCTCAGGTTCAAGTTCCCACGTGATGTTTTCCTTCACCGTCAGCCGATAGTCTAAAAGTACGTAAATTTGTAAAAATCATGGGTACCTGCAGGGGTTCAAACCTCCGGACATCAAATTGATATTTCACCGGTCAAACCACTCGATCACAACTCCAATTATTTAATTATACATTATGCGTTAAATACGCAATGGCGGACTTAATGCCGAAGGCATTCTCTACCAGTCAACCGTTAGGTGATGCAGAGATGAATGTTGGTAGGTGTAAAAGCAGAAGTTTTTATAAAATTAGGGTTCACCTATTTAATATAACAATATATAAATAAAATATCAACACCGATATACTACATATATACAATACATACATATAACAACATCATACATAAATAAAAGTATAATAAGTCAACATCAAGTACTAAATACAGCATTAACCAGATAATTCTGCTAAATGAGACTGGTAAAGCCGACGTACCCTGACTTTAAAACTGAAACGGTTAGATGACATCCTGATTTGATAAGGATGTGCATTCCATAGGAGAATAGATTGGATAAAGAAAGAGGAATGTACAAAACCGGAAGTATGTCATAATTTTATCATATGTTTTATATACAATTTAGTGCGCCATCTTAAACAAACTATTCCATGAAACGACCGTAGATTTATTCATTTTTGAAAAAAAAAACTATCTGGTTTTATGAAACCACGGTCCAAGTGAATCTTTTGTTCGGATCGTAGGTATTTAACTGAAAATTTTCAAAAAACTTATTCGATTTAGGGTTTTCATATCGCGTTTTTATAATTGGAAAATGGAAATGATAATGGGAAATCAATAGTAGACAAGATATCCTTTCCCTATAAGCACGAACTCTGTAGGCATTCTGTTTTTTTGCGTATAATTAATTCGTCGTATATTTTTGCACTATTCTTGGTTTTTCTCTCGTTGACCGGTAAATTTGACTGACTAGCTGTATTGTTGTCCATCACGATCGAATGAACAACAACATTTACATCAATACATTGATCAAAACACACAAATACCGCGGAGCGTTTGGCTGCTCTGCCGAACGCCTTCCACTTTACCCGTACTCCGCGGCGCTGTAATGCGACATGCGATAGACGGGCGAAAAAATTTGAGACGATATGAAAATAAATCACTTTAATAAATAATAATATAGACTTTTTATTATTACTAGTATACTTACATTAACGGCTTATAGTTTTTCTTATATATTGAACCCTTCTTTTTCAGAGGCATGGCTGTTGGTTTGACTATGATGGTGGGCCGTATAGGGTCCGTATTTGGAACTAATGTAGCTGGTATATTATTAAACACAACGTGTGCAGTAACTTTTTACTTTTTCGGGGGATTTTTACTGGGTTAGTATATCTATAATCAAGTAAAATTAAGTGTAACTTATTGTAGGGTGCGACCTGCGTCTTGTACGGTGATATCCTCAAACAAGAAGGAGTTAAAACTGAAGTTATTAACTTCGAATTAACTTACTGTGTCGAATGGAATCTATGCATTATATACACATTGGTGCTATAAATATAACGATGACGCAGTTAGAACCCAGAACTCTAAATCGTTCCTAGCAAACAAAAGAAAAATAGAACAGCTTCTGTAAGATATAATAAATTAAAAATATGAAGTAAATCATAGGTCAAGTGTAAGAATCAAATATATTCCAATAGTGAACGGATTTTCATGCGGTTTTCACCAGTAGATAAAGTGATTCAAAAGGAAGGTTTAGGTATTTGTCAAGGTTTTTTTAATTATCAGGACGGGACAACGTTTGCTAGTCCCACTTGTTTTAACTAAATTTGTTTTATATAATATTTAGGACATATTATAAAATATTTGTCGATATTTCCTATATATTTAGATAATAGCGAGAAATATACATTTTATGAAATATTTTTAAGTATCAAATGATAAAGTATCAATATAAAAAGTCAATAAGTATCTAAATATAAGCCCTATTGTAAACGTACGTTATAAAATATTCAATGTAAAATATAACATTTTGAGTATTGTTGTGTGTAGATGTAAATATATCTATTATAAATGCTAACGGTTACTAATGAAATATTTTTATTTCAGTTTGTTCTGCGGCGTCGCTCCTTTTGCCGAAATCTACAACAACGAATATTAACACAAGAAAAGCTAACATTACTCATTTATAGAAACATACCTATATTAAAAACTACAACAATTAAAAAAATGATTATTAAATACTTTCACAATGCACGCATGTTTTAATTACATTTATGGACAAAAAAATACGAAATACAAAAAGATGATTCCATTAAAATAATTGTTAACCTAAATTTAGCTTAATACATAGTTAAATAAAATAATAAGTTTACCTTATAGTTCTATCCGTTATTGTAATAAAACAAAATACAAACTCTCCTTGCCATTAACAAACTTTTTAAATAATATAATTTTTTTAAACATATTTTGGTGCATAAAATAAAACCCGTGCGTTTGATACCATTTCCATTTTTTAATTGTGTACACTTCAAAATATTTTGTGAGGAAAACGCAAGTGATAATCAGAGGGTTGCTTAATCCGGGGAATATGGTCCTGTCATCTAAATGATTTTGTAGCATTTTTCCTTGTAAAAATAAATATAAAATACAGTGATGTAGGTAAATGAATTTGATCTGTAGCTGTGTGTACACTATCGCTTCACACTTGAGAATAACATGAATCAACTTTGTTTTAGTTAATTTGCTACGTCATTATGTACAATAATATATACCCTCTCAGTAGTCTGTCAAGGAAAACTAAAGTTAGGTACATCTGTCAAATATACGATGTTAATTCAGTTATACTTACAATTAGGAAAGCATTGTATGAGTGTTACAATTTACGTTTTAGTACGGTTCTTGCCTGGATCCCGGGGCACTGTGGAATTTCGAGCAATGAAACTGTGGACTCCTGTGCCAAATTTGCTATTCAGTCGGGTTCCTTGGATCCTTATAGAATTTACGCAAGGGACTTATGCTTATTATCTAAATTAGGATTATTTGATGCGTGGCAAAAGAGTTGGGATTTGTCTCGGAAATTAAAGGGCAAACATTATGGGTCTTTGCAAACTGATATCCCGCAAAAACTATGGTTTTTTTTTTATTTAGAAATGTTAGTAAAAATGTTGTCTCTATTGTCAGCACACCAGTATATTTGAATAAAATAAGGATCAGGTCACTCTATTTGTGAATGTGGCTTAGAGGACGGATCACCTGATCACATATTTTTTAATCGCCCTAGGAAGTCTCTCTATATGATGTTCTACCTCCTTCTATTCCCCGACCTACTAACATTACGTGTCTCTTAACTCTTGTTACGGATAATCATTTAATTCTAGAATGCTTGTCGAAATTTGTTAATATTAACAAAATTAAACTTTAGATTTTAGTGTGATGCTCCTGTGTATATCTGTATTCTAAAAATGTGTTGTATGTTTAGTTTACATGTGCTTTCTTTGTGGTATCTGTTTGTAGATAGCCCGGTCTGGATATAAATGTAATTGTTTAATTGTCTGGCGCAATCTCCATTGTCTATGGCTCCATTCACTTGACATTGGCAAAATTGTGTGCGCACACATGTTGCCGCCATGTTAAAAGAAAAAGAAGAAGAGTTTGTGTACATCTAATATTGATATTTTGTATTGAGATTCTGCAGCCCATCATAATATGTTTGGTGAATTAATAAACGGTATAAAAAAGTAAATAATAGTTATTATTCGGATTGCCGATAGATGTGAAAGAGATACTAATGATAATAATTTCAATTTATACACTATGAAGTTCAAATAATTCTCACTATAATTGATTAAATAAATTCAAAAGAGAACACAGTTATTTCATTGTTTTGTGTTTTCACTTCTGTCGGCAGTCCTTATAACTGGCTCGACTTTTTTAATAACTCTCTTTCTTTTATGACCTCGGAACTCTTCTCTTTCTTCCGTGGTTTATGACACTATCTATAATACCACATACAGCGCACACTGTATCTACATATGGGCATTTATTTGGTATGAAATTGCCGTTTTGTGTGAAAAAATTTAAACGAACTTTTTTCATGTATTTTTTATTTGTATTAATCGAAGTAATCAATCAATGCATCTTTGCCAACGCAGTGGCAGTTTATTGATGCCCTTCTTAAAGAAATCACCTGGACGGGAGGCAACAAATTCTCAAAGGCATTTTGTACTGCCTCTCGGGTATTGAATTTTTTTCCCGCCAAGAAGTTATCCAAATTCTGGAAAAAGTAGTAGTCTGTAGGCGAAGGTCTGGTGAGTAGGGCGGATGACGAAGAACTTTCAACCCCAGTTCTTACAACTTGGAGACCCTCTGCTGTGCAGTATGAGGTCGCGCGTTGTCGTGCAGGAGCAGTGGAGACGAGCGATTGACCAATGCTGGTTGGAGATGTGCCAGCTTCTCCATCATTGTGTTCAGTTCTTCACAGTACACATCTGCAATAATACTCACCCCGTTTGGTAAGAAGCTGTGATGAATCACACCGGCGCTAGACCACCAAACAGTGACCATCACTTTTCTAGGGGTAAGTTTTCGTTTAGGGCATTGTTTAGGTGCTGAACCAGGATCCAACCAACTTGCTGAGAGCTTGCGGTTATCAAACAGAATCCATTTTTCATCGCAGGTAACAATGCGGTTCAAAATTCCTTCATTTGTATGCCTGTTCAGCAGTGCAAGGCACGTCTCGACGCGTACTTCGCGCTGGCGATCATTGAGTTCGTGAGGCACCCATTTGTCAAGCTTTTTTACCTTGCCAATTTCACGCAAATGGACCAATATTGTTTTGACACTAACGTCGAAAGTTGCTACTAATTCAGCCGTAGATTGTGTATCATCAGCTTCCACAATCGCCTTTAACTCGTCATTGT
>MU158812.1:2019280-2070696 GCA_015888305.1 Antheraea pernyi | reverse complement strand
GGGAAAGAGGAAAAACAGTTTAAATACAGAAAAGTAGAATAAGTGTATATAATTTTGTTATTTAAATAATTTACGTGATATATTGAAAAATTTAAAACTAATAAAAATATGGATCATCGATATCTATATTTCAATTACGGACTATCGATATATCGTTAAAAAATATTAGTTATAAATATCGATATTTCTGAATAATAATGTCGATATTTTATCAATAGTCCTAATTATTTACACACGGCGCCATAAATTAAAGAAGTTTCTACCATGAAGTATCATCTACTGTGGTTAATAGACAGTAGGTAGTATCCACAGACTAGTGTTATTTACATTCTCATTGAACCGTTTGGTCACAGAATACGTTATTAGTTTGATTATTTTAATAAGTTTCAGTTTATATGCAGAATTTAGACTCTGACAGTGACGATGATTTACCATCGGGATGGGAAGAGAAACCCACAGAAGATGGGAATGTATACTTTGTCAAGTAAGAATATATTGTTTCTCTTTTACGATTCGGTTGAAAAATGTATACCTACTAATGACATTTTTCTCATCTATATATGGGTAGCCTAAATTTAATTCCATATTTCTAAACTGTTTACTCTATACTGTATGTGTTTATGTTATTTATTTATAAAGAACTATTACATTAATGTATTACAAATAGGAATAGTCTTGTGCAACTCTTTGGTCTCGATCCTTGATATCAAAATATGTAATTTCTATATTATTAAAGCTTAACTGCTGTATGCTCTGCCACAAAATGTGTAGTGGAGGCATGATACGTTATATATTAACTTGCCTTGTAAGACCAGTAAACCTTTTTAAATGTAAGCCTACAGAAAAGAGCAACAGTACCCTGAGTAGTCACTCACAAAAAAAGGCATATTTAGCAAACGCAAGCTTGAGAGTGTACTCATTTATATAAGGTACTCTGTGGTGTACTCCTTGAATCCTATTTGTTTCCATAAAAATGGCCCTATGAAAGCAAAGTTTAAGTTTAAAATAAACTTCAATTTTGTATTGTTCACATTTGTCTCTATTGGCTGTCGAGTTGGATTTCCACTGGCCTATACAATTCTATTACTTTTTATTTTTAAATAAAACCTATGAACACTAAGGGTGTAATGTCAGCAGTCTAAGAATAAAAAAGAAAAATATTTAAAATTAAGAAAAATAAAAATATCTTTACAGCACCTATACAAAAAAAATACAATGGACTCATCCCCAGACTGGTCGCAAAAAAGTAATTCCTAAAGAATTCCCATTTGGATGGTCAAAAGCAACTGATGAGTCTGGTAAAACTGTGTATGTGCAAAACGAAACTGGCAATAAAACATATGTTGATCCAAGACTGGCATTTGCTAAGGAAGAAAAGAAACATGTCCATGATTTTCGTCAAAGGTTTGATGGTTCATCTACAGCATTTCAGGTATTTATATTGTGTAATTCATTGTTATATTTCACTTAAAACACACATAATATTGAAATTTATTCATGTATATATTATCTACTAGCAGGCCCGGCAGACGTTGTCTCGACCTGATAATGGAATAATCCTTGACAAATTATATACTAAAACGTTCCTCATCAATCACTCTATCCACCGGTGAAAACCCCAAGAAAATCCGTTCTGTAGTTTTTGAGTTTATCACAAACAGACAGACAGACAGACGCGGTAGAGGACTTTATTTTATACTATGTAATGATACATATAATAAGAATGTAAACGTGTCTGTACCTGTTAGATTTTTGAAAATCATAAAGCATATCCTCGTGTAACATCTTGATTTCATTAAAATTGGTTCACTCTATCAAAAGCTATTGTAATTTTAATGATGACAGGACTGAAGTTCGAGAGAAAAGTAGATAAGTAAATGGACTTAATACCTTCAGATGATTTTATTAATCACTGTTTATTTACATTAGTTTACATGGGGTTGGAGCTATTAGATAATATATTCTATTTTTCTCAGTCTGTATTCTACTGAGATTCATTTTCCTACAAAACTTAATTAACAAAATAATGCTTTTTTAAATCATATGAAATGTGTATTATATTAATATTTTGTGAATGCATATAATAATATATATGTAGTTGATAGAGTGCTAGGTAACACTAAATATATTGTTAGTGTATTCAAATACTATCCATCTCATTCAAAGTAGATTGAAATCCTGCAAAGAGCCGAAGCTTTTAGTAAAAAAATATTGTGATATTTTTTTTATATCATAGAAGGTAAACTAACAGTTGGGTCACCTGATGTAAAGTGATCACCACCATAAACTCTTGCAACACCAGGGGAGTCACAAGTGTGTTGCCAGCCTGTGTTTGGTGGGTGGGGGGACAGGTAAGGGAGGTGGGTATCTGGTGCTCTCACTGACCGAACGAAATACAACAACGCAAGCACTGTTACTTCATGTTGGTTTTCTGCGAGAGGGTAGTACTACCCCAGGTGAGCCGACTCATTGATGCTGAAACCAGTAATAGCTTCAATGTGGCTCTACCACCTATGATATGTGATGAAACTAAGACTCATTCTATTATGTATGTGACTAACAACTCCCGTTAATTTGAAATCTAATATAATATGTCATCATAGATATAATATGGTTACTGCACTTAATGTCCTGTAATCTTCTATGATTAGTTTCTCCTCAATGTCATAGTTTACATTATTATTTTAAGATTAGGTGAGGTTGTGGTTGGAAAAAAA
This sequence comes from Antheraea pernyi, assembly GCA_015888305.1. Lineage (NCBI taxonomy): Eukaryota > Metazoa > Arthropoda > Insecta > Lepidoptera > Saturniidae > Antheraea > Antheraea pernyi. Next base: position 2,067,979 of record MU158812.1, on the reverse strand, counting down.
AATAAGCTATAAAAACCAGGTAAAGATAGAATTATGGTAACTTCAGGTACTCCATGGCGTGGACCTGTCAGGGAAGTATGCTTTAATAACAGGATCTAATGTGGGCATTGGTTTTGAAACAGCTAAATCTCTAGCAAGACATGGATGCAATGTACTTTTTGCAAACCGTAATATGGAAAGTACACAGAGAGCAATACAAGATATTATTAAAGAAACAAATGCTTCGGAGGATCTTATGAAAGCAATTCATTTAGATTTATCATCATTACAAAGTGTAAAAAAATGTGCTTCAGCTATAAAAACAACAGTTTTCGAGTAAGTATTTATTATATATTATTTTTTCAAATATTCAATAATAAGGTTTTTATTAACATCCCTCTAGAGTCCACTTACGTTATTCAAATAATACCTCCACTTGAATAAATAAACATATATATCAGTACATTTTATACCATATTAACATTGATATTTATGGTTTATAATTTATTTCCCAAGTTATAAGTATCTCAATGAATTTTTTAACTGATAGCTACTACATTTTATAAACAACAAAGTCGTCTGCCATATTTGTCTGTCTGTTCGCGATAAACTCAAAAACTACTGAATTGATTTAGTAGTATTGAGTGTATAAAGTGATTCATGAGAAAGGTTTAGGTATATCATTTGTCAAAGTTTTTTTTTACAAGGGCAGGACAAAGTCCACCCGTCCCTCTAGTGTTCAATATATTTTTCAAATCAATTGTATTTTTATGTTGTGGTTCTCCGAAAAACATAAAGTTTCACTTTTGTTCACTTAAATGAATAAAATAGAAAGTATGAAATCAGTTCAAGGGTACTAACAACCATTTATTATATTTTTTCTTCTAGCCATATAGACATACTGGTTCTTAATGCTGGAGTATTTGGTCTACCATATACAGAGACTGAAGACAAACTAGAATCAACATTCCAAGTAAACCACCTCAGTCATATGTATTTAGTTATATTGCTCAAACCATTATTGAAAAAGGGATCTCGGGTTGTGTTTGTATCGTCAGAGTCACACAGGTAAATGCAAAATAATATCATGTAACAATTTCACTTTAAGATTCAAGATGATCTTGGTGCACACATGTGTTTTCTTGTATTGAAAGGAGATGAAACCTACATAATGTAAAAAAGGTTATGTACTGTTCGGAATAATATATTACATAAGAATAGCTTCTTTGGTAGAATATATCTATATTACATAGACATCATAACATACAGTTCCTTTCTTGCTGAAACATGCCAAAACTACTACTAATGTATTGGCGTAGGACTATGTTAGTTGATGGAGATTTTCTCGTAGATTGTTATTTTTTAATGCTCATTATAGCGGCGATTATCAGCTAGTTAAATATATATTTAAAGATTATTTCTTGAAAAGAATCTGTTGATTTTATTCTATATAAATTATTATGTATATATTATACTTTTAAATAATTGTGAATAATTTACAATGCTTTTCTAATAATGGTGTGCCAGATACGTATAAAACAGCTTATAAGCTTATAAGGAGACAGTGGCCTAGTGGCACAGTAGTAGTAAACTTTACTATTGAGCTGAGGTTGTGGATTCAGTACCTGATTTAGTATTATAGTTATTATGCATGTATATAATTCGCTGTTAAATTATTATGTTTAATTTAATAAGCTATGTTTAGTTTGGAATTAAACAATTTTGTGTAAAGTTATATTTTCATATTTATTTAAATGAGATGGGAATTTAAACTCTTTCTTAACTTGAAAATTATGTGTATATGATAGTATATCATGGAATTAGGACTGATTAGAACTAAAACAGATAAGTAAAAATTAAATTAGCAAAAGCTGTTCCCAAATCCATGATTAAATTAATGACTTCATAATAGTAATATTTTTCAGATTTGCAAACCTCAAAAACCTGTTCATACAGCAAAATCTTACTGCAACCAAGGACCAATACAGTTCAATGATGGCATATAATAATTCAAAATTATTTAATGTTATAACAGCTAAGGTATTTATGTTCTATTTTATGTTTGCCAAAAATATTTCAATTATCTTAACTCAAAATACTATAAAGATTTTTTTTTTCAATTTTCATTAAATTATTTCAGGTATTAAGTGAAGAATGGAGAAGTAAAGGGATCTGTGTAAATTCCCTTCACCCTGGGAACATGGTATTTACAAACCTTAGTAAATCATGGTGGTTGTTTCGGCTAGTATTTTTTATTGTTCGGCCATTTACAAAATCTTTGGTAAGATATGTTTTGATTATTTTCATCCTGCCTATATTTATTCAATGACTTCAAACTATGAATACACACACAGTATCTTGTTAAAAGCTTAACATTCAAGTCAACAGCCCATATCAAAACTTCATAGTCCTTTTTATAAATGTGTAGAGCGTTTCATTATTTCATTCAAAAGTAAACATTATTCATTAGTATTAGATAATTATAGATATAATTTTAATGTATATTTTTTTAATTATCACGATTATATTTTAGCTATTGATACATATTAGTATGTATTGCTTATATCATATCAGAAGTATTATATATATGTATGGTGCCGTCAATTACATGATATTATGGTGATTGCAGTCCACACCAACTTCAAGTCAAATTTCCGATGCAATTTTAATTTAAAATAATTGCTGTAAGAATAGTTATGCTATTCCCACACCTGCGTGTATCTCCACGCAGTTTTGTCTATGGTCTCTATAAATTTAGATGTGCGAAGACATGATTCTTATTCGTTACGAACTATCGGACTGCGTTACGATAGACACAGCATAATAAACTAGGTTCGTGGTTTTGACACACCTCAACGGAACTTGGTAATGCTAATTAACGTAAATAAAAATGCGAACGTTATTCTACGCTTCTATTGGATTTAGTTTTAAGGTTAGTTTTTATTGCGACAAGTAACCGAAACTTCGTGACGTAGATATGGGACTAGCATTATTATTGATATTCGCACTATTATTGGTTAGGTTTCATTATATTTGTGTTGTTTTAATGTTCTTGAACCATCATATTACTGAAAAAAACGATTGAACTCATATCTATATTAACGTAAAATAATCACAATTAATGTTAAATTGCTTCTAGCAACAAGCAGCAGCGACCACAGTATATGCAGCAACAGCTGATGAACTAGAGGGCGTTACTGGACTTTATTTTAACAATTGTTTTTACTGCGAAGAATCAGCACTCGCTCGGGACAAAGACATAGCTCATGAAGTATTCGCTATATCACTAAGGATGATTGTCGACCGCGTTGGCCCTGATAATTTACAAGAATATTTAGATAAATATGTAAAACAGAATCATAATTTATGAACTAAGTACTAAAATTAAAGATACAATCCCCAACTTTGTGTTTATATAAAACTAGGATTAGGACATTATAAAGCAATCATGTGTCATTAAGAAGTTTAATGATTCTGCATCAGTATAGCCTACAGGTAAATTACCTTTTTTTGTTTTTTTTTTTTTTTGTTTTACGTGGAGAACCCTCTTGCACAGACATTGCCAGGTCCCCGGGGGAGGACCTGAGCTGAGGCGACCTCCAATCGACTAAAAAACTCCACGGTAACCTACGCCGGACCCTGTAAATCTAAAATCTAGGTAAATCACCTAGATTATGTTTTTGTTTCAAATAAAATAAATTCAAAATATGTAATAAGAAACATGAATTTAAAGTTGCGCCGATATTTTCTAAAAAGTCTTAATACTTATTTTAATGGTCATAAGTAAGACTTATAAATGAATGCACATCACTCTATTAATCTAAAACAGAAGTAAATAAAAAAAAAACTATTCTGTGGGAAAATATTCTCAAAGTTTGACAATAAAAACGGGACATGTAAAACATTCGATTTCAAATCATCTTTAAAAAAAGGTAAACTCTTTAAGTCAGTTTTAAAAGTAGGGAAACGTAGTAAAGTTATATTTTTATTTGGTCCTTATAAAAATATCGTCATTTGTAACATAAAACAGTGTAAATAAGCATAAAAAAAATTTGTCATTAATTCACTTTTTTATCAAATAATTTCAATATAAAGTAAGTAACAGCATAATACATTACGATAATTAGTATTAAACTGAATTAAATAATTAGATCGGTACTGATAGACGCTCATCGCACCTTAGATAGAATAAAATAATATACATAAATATACGTCTGTATATACTACATATCATCATCTTCTTACCCTTATCCCGCCAGATATTATATATACATATGGCTTCAAACATTCTGTAAATTTTGATATAAACAAATAGAGTATTACTCATTAATGAATGTAATATTTGTATAACAGATTCAATGAAATACTTATAATAAATAAAACCGTGTAATACAATGGTATATTCTTTAGAGTATGGCACAATATCGTTTCTAATGTTATATAGGTTGTAGATACCTAGAAACAATTTAACAAGTTCTGGATGTACTCAATAAATTTATAATATAGTTTAATTTACTAACACTTACCCAAGAGATGGCGTTAAACCAATTTGAATTTCCCGTATGAAACCACAGAGTAGATATTATATTGTAACATTTTCATTCTGCATTTACCAGCGCGGTGATACAATTTTAGCGACTATCGCTAAATTAAGCGACATTAGGACATAAAAAAGTTATATACTTTTACAGGAATTAAGTTGGATTAATTCGCTATTTTTTGTAGTGTTTTTTCGGAAATAGTATTTATGTTTTACAATTGAGCAATATCTAATAGAGGCACCTACTTTTAGAGCGGTTTAACGACATTTATTTTAGACTAGCTAGCAACACTAGTATCTGCGAGTTTTATGGCGTCTGACAGATTTATATGTCAAGGTGATTATTTGTCAAAAATAAAAAGAATAATTTCTCTCGAATATTAAAACTCATTGAATATATAACAGTTAATTTGAGTTGGATATTGTTCTGAGTAAATTAAAATTAAAGTAAAATATAGGCCATAAACAAGGGTAAACAATGATGTTGCTTAGGACACTGTGGACGCTCCCAACGGTCGTGTGTAGTACACGATAAAACATTATTGTTGTTGTTTTAGCATTGCAAAAAATATGTTAATAATTGTTGTGAGTTATATACGGACTATTGTAAGTTAGTGGTCTTTGTTAAAACCATGGAGGAAAAGCTGAACAGAGAATATTACGAGCCTCAAGCTGCAACCTTCAATTACAACAATGTGGTAAGAAATCTTTCTTTTACTTTTGTGATACGTAAAAAATCTCTCACATTGGATACTTAATAATTCTATAATACTTGCGTATTTGAAATTAATCGGACCACGTATTTGTAATCGTAAGTTTAATGGTATTTCACCCATTCATTTTATATACTCATTGAGAAGTAAAATCTCGTTTTATTGAATCTTGTTTGCGTGTTCAAGGTTACATACCTTTAATCAAAGTCTTGAGTTGAAAATACTATTTGAAGGTCTATCTCAACGGTTTTTTTTTTATATCATAGGAGGCAAACAAACAGGTGGGTCATCTGTTGTTAAGTGATCACCACCATTATACACTTTCAACCAATATACACTTGCAAAACCAGAGGAGTCGCAAGTGCGTTGCCAGCCTTTGTTTGGGGGGAGGTGAACAGAAATGGGCCTCCGGTGCTTTCACTGACCGACCGAAACGCAACAATGCAAGCACTGTTACTTCACGTCGGTTGTCTGTGAGTCGGGTGGTACTACCCCGAGTGAGCCGACCCATTCATGCTGAAACCAGTAATAGCTTCAGGGTGGCTCTATATTACCACCTATATTATATTTAATCATAAAAAATAATACTTTGATGATTATACATACTATTTAGCCTTATTATTAAAATGACATAATTAGAATGAGGTCTTAAGACCTTGATAACTTGACTGTCGTGAAATTAGTATTGAGATTATTTTTGTGAGTTTATATTTCGACAAACTATATTGACTTATTAAGATACATAATAAAATTATTAAATAAATATAAATAATATTGTATTGTACCAGTCTAAAAGATATGGTAACTTAGCGAGTAGAAAGTTGGTGCTTAATGCAGGTGCAAATTTGAAATAAGTTTTTACCTTCTCACGAAGACATTGACAAGTATAGTGTTTTGAAAGCAGAGATTTGTTAAGGTACTTACTATATTAGGTATAGAGGAAATGAATATAAACAATTTGAACTGAATAGATTTTATATAATAACTATTTAGCCTTATTATTAAAATGTCATAATTAGAATGAGGTCTTAAGACCTTGATAGCTTGACTTTCGTGAATTTAGTATTGAGATTATTTCTGTAAGTTTACATTTCGACAAACTATATTGACTTATTAAGGTACATAATAAAATTATTATAATATATCAGTGTAATTTAATATTGTCAGGCTGTATTGTACCAGTCTATAAAAGATATGGCAACTTAGCAAGTAGAAAGTTGATGTTTAATGCAGGTGCAAATTTGAAATCAGTTTTACCTTCTCACGAAGACATTGACAAGTATAGTGTTTTGAAAGCAGAGATTTGTTAAGGTACTTCCTATATTAGGTATAGAAGAAATGAATATAAAAAATTTGAACTGAATAGATTTTATATAATACTTTTTACCTCTTATTAGTTTAACAAGCTTGGTCTTGGTTCTGCAAAGACTTTCTTCTGTACACATCTAGAAACATTTAACTTGTTTGAAATTTAGTGAAAGGTATTTAAGAAAGGAAGTTAGTGTAACTTTGTTGTAACCTGCATCAGGTATTACATATGTATGGGATATATGCATATCTTATTGAACTTGATACATGTAGTATACTCAAATTTTCTGTATTCATAGTAAATATTGAAACTGTCTTATAACATTTGAATAAATAATGTTCGTCATTTTTTTTAGTACAATTCTCAATTATGTAATAAGTATTACGCCTCAATTTTAAATATGCAAAATACTATTTATATATATATACACCTGTATATATAAATATACAGATATTTCCTAAAAAGTATATAAAATGTACAAAGAGATGTTCACAAAAATTATGGTTTCTGGCTATAATTTAAGTTCCTTGTGCTTTGTTTTGGTTTCTAGTGTTATCTAACTTATATAAGAAAGCTCATCCTTTCAAATTTACATTGCAATAAATGTTAAATGACCAATACATTTAATAAAAATTATTAAGCAGAGCTTTTCCTATTCTGCATTTGATTGATGGCCTAAGGCAGAGGTTCCCAAAGTATGCGCAACGGTGCGATTAAATTCTCAGCACATTTAGATCCATGTTATGGATGATTTTAATATTTGTGACTACCTAGCTAGGTATCATTGTATGTATGTCTATCGACTGTATCTATCTCGAAATTCTAACTAGGTCAGCGCCCTGCACCATGACAAAATACTAAACTTGAAAGTGCACCATGAACTGAAAAAGTTTGGAAACCTCTGTGGCCTAAGGTAAAGCAAAGCTTCTCTTGTATATTACTTCTGACTAAACCTTAAATCTTAGAAATGATAAATTCAGATAAAAGTTACAGTCATATGTTAAGATACCATAGCATTTTGAAAATAGATTAAATATGTAGTTTTATCTTTGGTATGATACTCTTTTTATCTAAATATTGTTTAGTAAAATATGATAAGCTTTTCAGATAATGATATCGTATTTATTTACATCAAACATCAATTTGCAATGGCCTTATACAATCTAAAATCCAAAAAAATGGAAATTGTAGTATAATTCATACATATTCCAGAAGTTAATGTATTTGAGCTATAATTTTAATGAGATTTTGTTTTCATTACATAGTATAGAACAAAGCCCCCTACAACATTTGTCAGTCTGTTCCCAATAAACTCAAAAACTACTGAATGGTTTTTGATTTTGATTTCAAGAATATGTTTATAAAAAGTATGCCTTCTTCAACAATACAAGATGACATATCCATAGTCAAATATAGAAATATGTTTTACAAAATAAATTCATAAGTTACATGTATATCAAATACTGATAAGCTCATTTGATTAGGTAAAGTTATTTATTACATATATGATAGATAACATACCACAGAGATATTGATGGGCTTATCAAAACATTTTATTGCAAGCTATCCAATCAGATGTAATTACATGTTTGTAATTTCTGAGGAGGCTTCTCAGAAACAAAAATTTTGTTATATTCATATTTTTGAATGGTTAATTCTTGAAATATTTTCTTCTTCTTCTTTTTTAAAATGGCAACATGTGTGCGCACACAATTTTGCCAATGTCAAGTGAATGGAGCGATAAACAATGGAGATTGCACCCGACAATTAAACAGTTATCTTTATATCCAGACCGGTCTATCTACAAACAAATGCCACAAAGAAAGCACATGTAAACTAAACATACAACATATTGTTAGAATACAGACGTACACAGGAACATCACACTAAAATCTAAAGTTTAATTTTGTTAGTATTAATAAATTTCGACAAGCATTCTAGAATTAAATGATTATCCGTAACAAGAGTTAAGAGACACGTAATGTTAGTAGGACGGGGAATAGAAGGAGGTAGAACATCATAGAGAGAGGCTCTGTTTCTAGGGCAATTAAAAAATATGTATTTTATTACCAACAATTGAGGCATATAGAATCAAAAACAGCTAAGTGCCACAAGTTCTATATATAAACTGAGTATGGAGCCATCTAGTTTATCATTGGTTGCAAATCACCATTTAATTCCTACAAGAAACAAAATAAAGCTAAAGCCTTTTCATTTTCGTTTTAAGATTGATTTTGGGATCAAATACATTTAAGTACAACCAAGTCATCAAATAAGTAAAGTAAGAATAAAATACAGTTAAGGGATTCGCATTTTTTAATTTCTTGAACTTCTTTCTCTTTTAGAGCTGATGGCGATAGGGAGGCAAAATCAATAGCATATGCCACTCCCTAAAATTGAAACTTTGAATATAAGTAAAACTCCAACTCTGAGAATAGATAAATATTTTTTTCGTTTTCTGCAAATTTGGTCTCTATGCACTTAGCTGTTTTTGATTTTATATGCCTCAATTATTGATGATAACTTACTATAAAGACTCAAGATTCTTTTTAATATACCTAAAAAAACTCTAATCTACACTTATGCTGCTTTAAAAAATATACACTTATGGACACAGTGTGCTCCATTGAATTAATTAATAATTATCATAAATTATTAAAGATAGTCTTTATAAACCGATACATATTCTTACTTTTTGTAAGATTTTTGGGTTATGGTTTCATTTATTATATTTGAATTATAATATGCTTAGCTTTTGTTCCATATTTCGCTCACTTAATTAAGATCTAATCTATCTCCGGGGAACAATGATTTTTTCTGGATGAAAGGTACCTTATGTGCTTTTCTGTACCCTTGACCATGTGTATGCAAAATATGATAGTTGGTTTGGTAATTAATGAGTGATTGCGTAACAAACAAACAAATATACAAAATCACATTCACATTTATAATATTAGTAAGAATGATAGTCCAATGTTGATATGTTTGGAGAATGTGTTTCGAACGAGATAATTAGGGACCCTAAAATACCTTTTTTGACTACCCTTTAGTAATCAGAAGATACTCCGTTACTTATGTATTAACGCCACCGCGCCCGTCTTCGTTTCATAAGTCTAACCTAACCGAACCGAAACGGGAAAACTGAGAAAAATAGGTCGGTTGAGTTAGGTTAGTTTTAGGACGAGGGAGTCTCTAGGGGGGCCACGATGGGGGAGGAGTAAACCTCGTTAAAAATCAATGGTGGGGTGGCGGTGGAGAGGCCTAGCTTTTCCGCTGCCAGCCGAACCCAGGGAGAAAGGGACAGGGGGCCTGGACTCCCATGGCACGGGTTCGGCGGGCTGGGAGGCAGTCTTGCAACCGGGCTGCCTCAGCTGGGTGCGGCGTGGGAAACGCCTGCCGCCGGGGGTGTCGCGGAGCTTGCCTGTATGCTCCCCCGCGGCACCCCCATAGTGCGTCGTAGGTTGTCGTGGAGTTTTTAGCCGGTTAAAGTCGCCGAAAGGCACCACCCCTGCGTGAGTAGCACGTAGGTGGTGGTCGGCTCAGTCCAGGGTCTCCCCTGAGAGCCTGGCAGTCCATGAGGATTTTTCCTCCACGTTAAAAAAAAAAAAAAAAGACTAGCGAAACAAATACAGTGGGAGCCGATCGCAATAATAGTCGCCGAGCGTACTGGGTTTTGTATATTAGCAACTTGAAACAAGCAAGTTGAAGCAAGCAAGCAAACGAGCAAGTTAAACAAAATAATTTCGTCTAGGTTTGGTTTGCTTAGGTTAGACCTACGAGCGCGGTGGTGTTATTACGTAAGTACCGATACTCGTTACTGACAAGAAAACAGCTTAATGCAACTATAGCATCGTGCTAGTATAATTTTTAAGTAAAAAATTTGTCGCCAAAAGCAGTTCGTGTGTTTCCGCAATTTGACTTTTTTGGCTTGTCGTGCTACTAAATATCCTTACTACTTAATACAAGGTGAATTTTATTTATTTAGACTACAATTCAAGCATGGATTTTGCTCTAATAAATATCTTGATCAAAATTGAATTTGCTCTAATGATAAAATAGGAAATACCGTTTTTTTACTTTAAGTAGTTCGTTGCAGTAAAACCAGTTCTGATTTACGTGTCCAGCGCGTGACATCTTTATTACCTGATTTCGTGGTGATACGGTCTGAGCCTCCGTATTTTTATTTTATTTTAATGCAACGCATGCGTACTGATGTAAGTATATATGAAACTTATAAGTTATGTTAAGACGGATGTTTGCAAATTCAACTTTTTTTTAAATTTATGTCAAGGTGATAATACTCTATCCTATATTGTAACATATATGTAAAATTTAAACCCACACGAAGGAAAGCAAAGAGAAACGTAAGAGTTATTTCAGTTAACTACAAACCGCAAACGACGTTTACCTCTACTTTCAACGTGTTAGGAATATATGTATATTCTAATTTCTAACGAGAGTATTTTAAAGCTAAGTATGTAGAATCTTGTGAAGTATAAATAGATATCGCGTACTTAAAACCTTATGAGTAAAACTTCACGGGAGAAGTTATAAAAGTAACATTTCATTGTTCGCAATTTTCTATTTTGCCAACGTCTTCGCCGATGAGCAATTATTAGTCTTACATGGTCCCACGCCGAGACAATACGATGTGGGGCAAGCGGCTGACACAATTTAATTTGCACGAAATACACGGTTCTCGGTATTAAAATTGTGCAGTTGTAGTTACTTTTTACTCCCACGCCTTCACTTGTACGAAGCGATAACAAATACCTTTGTTATTTATACACTTACGTGATATATTATTACAATGCATGTATTCATATTACTGTGTATCGTGAACATTTTAAACCTGCAGATGCTACAGCATCTGTCAACGCGCAGCTGTTGTACCGGAGCAGGTTTATTACGAACGGATATGAGATTTTTGTATAAGAAAAAAAACTTATTATATATACTAATTGGTGGTCGCATATAGAGTAGTATAATTAAGTTTTAAATATACGTCATACATCAGTAATATAAATAAATTGAAGATTTAAATGTAATTAGCGAAATAAGTTGATAAAGTTTCTGTGTGCTCTTTCATTTAATATTAAAAAAAAATATTTTTAAACTTTAATTACGTTACATATAATTACTATATATGTTGAAAGAAAATGTAAAATTAATTATTGCAATTATACAATTTCGTTCTTTATATTTTTCAGCAAACTACGACTTTGTTACAAGTAATAAAAACAAATCGTTTTATACATTTAAGGTCGCATGTCTGAGCTGCTGGCGGTGCCAGGGTACCAGGCGCGGCTGGTCTTGCGTGAACGTTCCCCCACTCCAATAACAAACTATATAATAATGTTACAGTTTGAGTTATTTGTAATATTTGACAGCTGCCTGCATGCAAGCCGTATTTCGGTTCAATGCAATGCATAAAAACTGGGTGATTTTAATGTAAATAACGTTATCAGGGTCGTATAGATAAAAAAAGTTGTATCACTGGTTGATTGATTGATTCATCTTTTTAATTGCTTCATCCATTATGCGACTAAATGGAGACACTATTAAGCAATTATTATTTTGTAATTAACTAAGTAGGATTTGGAAATAATTTACCAACATTAACATTTTGTCATAATATTTTCTATTGAAAAATAAATAGAATTGGATAAAATCTTTATAATAATAATAAATAATAAAACGAATATGTACGAATTGGAAGTTTTACACTGTAGCTTTCTTACGTCTATATAGATAGATACCTATAAAATTTGGCTAATAATATTCTACCCTTCGCGTGCTGATGGTAAAACCTATCTACACAGTTGGCAAATTGGCTTTTGTGAGCTAGTACGTTTTGGTCTTGCTATTTCGCATGGTTTCCTGGCCTGTAAATGCGCGACCTATACCCAGGTACCACTGAGTTTATTTGATAAAAGTTACGTGATAATATCAGCCGTGTGATGAAAAAAGTATGTTTTTCAAAAAACAAACAGTGGAAAATGGTAGGTGTTAAATGGTATGTGTAAATATACGATTTAGTGACGCAATGCAGTTCTAATAATGCACGGTGCGACGTGAGCCCGTCGTGTTAATGTTATCTAATACACCACCGATGTCGACTTCCGTGTGTCAATGGATTCGATGAATTTTTAAACATGTTACACTATCCTCCTATAGTAATAGAAACAGTAGGAACGAATATATTATGTAATTAAGTCATATAGAAGCAAAAGCAGTAATATACACTTTCACTGAAAAAGATATAGACGTTATTTTTTATCACAGTGCAATTTCTAGAAAATTATAAAAAGTTACGTATAGAGAAATAATAACTTTATTGTAACATACTGGAGAACAGAATTCTCTAATAGATCTCTGTTTTTTTTAATCGAAGCAATTTAAATAATTTTAAAATGGGAAATTGCTAGTTTTGTTTTTATGTAACGCAACTTTACGCAGATTTATTTATTTAATATGACTTTATTAAGCATTTATTGCGCAGTTCAAAATTCGATGCATCGAACGATAATGTTTAACCTCATGTTTTTATTTATATACCAGTCTTTCAGCTTCAATCTTTTCAGCCGTTCTGAATATTGCCGTAAGTTCAGACTAGAGAATACAGAATTCATTTAATTCAATATCACTCAGAAATGCCACCACTCATGGTGTCGTGTAAAATTAATTGAGAATTGTATCATGATTTGAGTGAGTTAATTTCGTAAAGTTATATTTACTTAAAATTTGAAAGTTTTACCACCTTATGTAACCGCCTGTTTTTTGTTTCAAATTTATAATTATTATTTCATTTTGACATATTTATTTATTTAGATTTTTTTCATTATATAATAAAAAAAAGTGGCAAATAACTGAGTAGGCATGATAAAAAACCTTTGATTATAGAAGTAAGTTGACGAAAGAACCCTAATAAAGTTCAAACTTTAAAAAATCAATGAACTATGGTCGAATGTCGACCACTGGGCGCCCACTAGTTTAAATAAAAATGTATGTTCAATGCAAATAAAACGTATTCCACCTGCTAACATCTCACGTTAATTTACATTATAGCTGTTCTTGTGTTATAGAAAATAAATAAATAATTTATTTTTTAGATAGAAGGTACATATATCTCTTATCTAAGAGACTGGTAACAACACCTCACCCATCCTATTCAACAGTCACGTGGCGTTCTATAAAACATTTAGACCGTCGAGGTCTGTCCTGCAATCATGTTGAACGTGAAATGAATTTTCTATTCGAGCTCGAGACTGTGTATCGTAAATCGTTTTGTTATTACCGCAGGAAAATGTATCGACTATAGATAATAATGAATGTAGTATCGTTATATATCGATTTATACATAACTTTTCTAAACGTATGTTCCGATATAGTTATTGTATATCATTTATATCTGACTAGCCGACCCGTGCCCACTTCGTTGGGCGGTAATAGGCATTATCAAGCTACGACTTTTCTCTAGAACTCAATCATATATCTCTCATAGTTAAGGCAGCGTTCGTAAGAAACGTTTTCGTTCGACCATTTTTTCACCGACTCCCCAGATATTACCCCCTACAACCTCACAAACTTTACCTCTTTATAATATTGTTATAGATAATATAATTAGTTAATAGCTTATGCCCGCGACTTCGTGCGCGTGGAATAGTTATTTTGGGCTAAGACGTAGCGCAATCTCTCAAAAGGAAAAAAAGCCCCGATTTTAACACATTTTTCAATGCTTCCTATTGGTCTTAGCGTGATGATACATGACACTCACAAATAACGTGGCTTTATATTGGTAAAATCATTTTTAAAATCGGTTTAATAGTTCCTGAGATTACTCTTTACAACATCACAAACTCACAAACTTTGCCTCTTTATAATATTAGTATAGATTGCTCACCTCTCAAACCTGAATTACACTGCGTACTCAAAAACACTGCGTACATCAACTCAAAAAAATCTCGGCACTCGTCGTTCGCGTTGCGTGCCAGTATGACTATATTATTTGCTTCACAGCGGTAATTAGTTACTTTCTCTGGTTACATTTCCGAATAGATAGTTGATAGATTACGCTGGCAGTAATTTATGAACTCTCCTCGCATACGTATGTTTTAACTCAGTGCATACTGCACATTAACATGTCTTTTGAAAATACTATTTATGCGTACTCATTCTTTATTCTAATTTTTTTGTTGATTTTTGAAGTGAAAGCTAAGACAGACGAATAGAGCGTTAAAAAAAAATTGGTTGTCTGTAAAGTCGGTTTACGGGCGATAATCTTACGTGATAGCGTTATTGGAAAACATTGTTGAAAAATTGCCGAACGTTTAGGCTGATCGCGCCTCTCTATCGCTTGTACGCTCGGCTCAGGCGGAACGTGACAATGAGTTATGGTTTTTCGCGTGTGCAGCCGGCGTTCAACGATTTATAAGACGTCATCACGTCAAAAATTTGGTAGGGAAAAAGTTTATGGGTTCCCATCTTTGATGACCTCGACATGCTCGTGGCGTATATCGTTTGTGACGGACATTATATATACTCGACTGTATCATATGCGTGTTTGAATTTTGGATGGGTAAAATCTCATGATTTCGCGTCATCGACCGTCACCGGTGACGGCGATATGCTCGTGACGCCAGACTAACGACGCTTAGTATAGCGGCCTGTGTACTTGTAATATTTATATTTTGTATTGAACTTGTGCAGATCATCATAATTATGTTTGATTAATTTATTAATAAAATGTATATAATTATTGTTCATAGTGCCAATAGATGTGAAAACCAGATCATTTCAATTTTGAAATTTAAAAATTGAGACTATAATTGATTTATAAATTCAAAAAATAAACACAGTTACTCCATTGTTTTGAGTTTTCACTTCTATTCCGTTTTTTTTATAACTTATATTTGATCTTAAAATAACAATGGTTTTAACACAAATAAATGACTTCTGTTTAACTATAAATCCATTAAAATTAACTTACCGTGTAATAATTATTTCTTAATTCATATTTGTAATCACTAAGTTTACCAATCATGGTCTCAGAATCCGAGATCCGTTCGCGACCGAATGATGTCATACTGTTTGACCTTTATCGAGTCTCCTGGCATTATTAAAAATTAACCTTCGTAGCACTTAACCAAATAGAAGTAATAGTTGTTAGTCGATGAAAACCCCTTGAGTTAATTAATTAAAGATATTTATTTATTTAACTACTCGTAAGCCTAGATGTAATTTGTAATGGTTTATTAACAACAAACTAGATCATATTTGTGAGTATTTACATTTCAAAATAAGCTAAATTCAATTTTAACCATTCTTAACAACTTACATTATTTTTCTATATTTTAAAATGTTATATATGTAAAATATAAAGATCATTAAAAAAAAACCACAAACTTTATGAACGGCAGAATTTGAACTTCGCTCTCGGTGTATAAAAAAATGGAAATCTTAAAAATTAAACATGTTATATATACGATTAAAATTGGATTTAGCCCGTTTTGAAATGCAGCGAATCGTTTGTGATTGATTATCTTTATATTTTTTAAATATTTACAAATGATTTTTAACTAGCGACTCAACCCGGCTTCGCATGGGTGAAATGTACTAATGAGGTGCAATAATTGTCTAAACGACTTTTTTCGATATCTAAAGTTGATCAAAATTGTAGGCATTACATAGACATTTTTAGTCTGTGGCATCTTCTAGGATACTCGTTTAAACGGTACAGTGTAAAGTAAAACACTTTGATCAACATGAGATGTCAATCGTAACTGATCTATATATTAATAGACAGTGGGAAAACGGTTAAGAACGCCTCTCTCCTCTGTTTCTCAGCCGATTTTCTTCATTCTTTTTTATTTTGATATTGACGACCTTAGTGTTATCAAAAAAATGTTTCTTCTCTCTATGGTTGAAGTTCGAGCACTGGTCGAGCACTCGTATATTTAATTAGCTAAGGATTAATACTATAATGGTCAAAATATCGTCAAAGATAACCGATTTTTTTATAATATGTAAATTATAATAATGATTAATGTGAGTTACACTTAGGAGATAGATACAAAGTGGACTTCTTTTGCAGGCATTTCTGAGAGGTACATACACGTTATCAGGGTAACAGAAGAGGACATATGTTACCTTTCAAATAAGCCAAATTTACATTATCGCGAGCAGAAGGTAGTTTATAAAGACCTTTATAAAGAGCTCAGGTTATCAGAACATTTAAACAAAAGAAGTGAATATAGTGTTATCTTTTATATAACCCACAGGGCATACAAATCACACGTTATACAGAGAGCAGCTCTAGTGACGTATGTAAATTACCTCTACTCTATTATGGTGAGGTTTACATTTAGAAAGAATGAGATGTCGTAGGACTCATAAATCAGAGGGTGTAATCGATTGCGGGGGCACACGGGTATCAAAGTAATCTTGACTTAGTTCGTACCAAAGTACCAGTCTCACGATAACCCTTATTCCGTGACCGAGTTTATTCGCAACATTGTTATTTAGTGACGAACAGACGAAGCCAAAAATACGTTGTCGTAATATCGAAACTTCATGAAGCCGCCATAAAAGCGTCTCAATTAAAAATCCGATACTACTCTTAAATAACAATAGTTAAGTATAATGGTAATAATAGTTAAGTTAATTAATAATACATAATTGTTTATAATAATAATATCGTAAGTCTTGTTCACTGTATGTGCCGTGTTGTGCCGGTGATGAATAATACATCCCCTAATCGGGTGTCGTAAATGGCGACTAATTCCATCAGCGACCCAAACACCGAGTTGCAAATACCGGAGAGACGAGCTCCGTTAGCAGTGATTTGTAGAGTTTGACTCGTAATATGCGTCATATACCTGCAACCGAATCAGTGCCACACGTATCGACTTGTCGTTCCTGTGGATTCTTACCGATAAGGTCGAAAGGGTGACATAGGCCTTGGGCAAACCTATGTTTCCTTAATTGCGTCCCAGGCGATGCAGCGTCTGTTCACTGTATAAGCTGCACTAGATTTAAATCGATTTCTGATTTGAATAAGAAGATAAGCGAAATCAGAAAAAAAGTGCTTACCAAAAGTCTGCAGAAATAAAAAAAAATATCGAAACTATAAAAGCAGGTGTTTTTTTTTACATGTAAACCTGTAGTCCGATGATGTTGTAAAGGCCTGTCACGCTAATAGCGTAGTCAGTTAAAAAAAACCCAAACCCGCATTTCCGTGTCGTCATGTTTGTTGCTAAGCGTTTTCACAAAGTTATCACACCCACGCGTATGTTACTATCCCAAATTAGTAACACTTGTCCTTATTCGATCAAACATATGTTCAAGTTGCCAGTGAGAAAAAAAATCGAGGCGGTCATAAGGACTGCCGACAGAAGTGAAAACTCACAACAATGGAATAACTGTGAAATTTTAAAATAATTTATTGTCCGAATTATTTAAATTGAAATTATTAATATTAGTATGGTTTTCACAAGTATTTGCACTCCGAGCAATAATTATATAAATATTTTTATTTATTAAGTTTATTAATTAATGAAACATGTGATAGACCTCATAATCTCAATACAAAATATTAATATTACATGTACATAGGCCGCTATACTACATACACGTCGCTAGTCTGGCGCAAGAGTAATACATTATGAGCGTGTCGATGTCATCAGTGACGCGAGCTCATAAGTTTTCACTTCAATAACAAAAAGACTATTGAAATACTCCATTTCCATTTACCATAGTAACGAATTTATTCGGCGTTATTACAAAAAAAATTAAGTACGTATTAAATACTTGCTTTAAGTTTGGGTACTGTCGTATTAATTGCACTGCGCTGGCCGAACGTTCGACGTCTTGCTCTTTTATCTCTGCGGTTAGGTTAGGTTAGACTTGAGGCGGAGGAGGAGTAAACCTCGGTAAAAAATCAACGGAGGGGTGGCGGTGGAGCGGCTGAACCGTTCCGCTGCCAGCCGAACCCAGGATGGAAGGGGCTGGGGCTCTGACCTCCCATTGCACGGGTACGGCGGGCTGGGAGGCGGTATTGTGACCGGACTGCCTTAGTCGGGTGTGGCGTGGGAAACGCCTGCCGCCGGGGGTGTACCGGAGCTTGCTAACGCAACCCCGAGACACCCCCATAGTGCGGCGTAGGTTACCGTGGAGTTTTTTAGTCGATTGGAGGTCGACTCAGTTCAGGTCCTCCCCCGGGGACCTGGCAATGTCTGTGCAAGAGGGTTCTCCACGATAAAAAAAAAAAAAAAGGTTAGACTTGCGAAAGAGGATAACTCGAACTTGCCTCGGCAGCGGTGGGCGAGCGCGGTGCATTTAATACAAAAGTACCCAAACTTTTTTAAAGCAAGTATTCAATAAGTATTTAACTTTTTTGTAACAACACGGATTTTGTCTACGTATTTGTTTTAAATTTCCGGCATAATATAATAACACTTCTCAATATTTACGCACTTATATTATAATTTAAAAAATTCGAATGCGACTAACATATGCTAACAACTTTACCCACATTTCTTAATGTTTATGCTTAGTTTTTAGTATTTGCTCTCGGTTTCACTCGCGTTAATGTACATTTGACCTAACTTTCGAGAGTGTATCGTATATGCAACATTTTATGATAATCAGTTGACTAAGTATTAATTAAGTTATATAGTAATTAGTTAGAATTAATAGAGAATATATAATGTATTACTTAATAATTTCTTAAAATTAAATTAAACATTTGGTCTGTATTACTAATATTTATTGCCACGTGTTGCATTATCTCTATTTTTCTTGGATGCTTTAATAAAACCTTGTCTGTCGGTATGTCGATGCAAACGTGACCTTTTTCGTATAGCGAATTACGTAATTTCCGTTTTCGTCGTCAACCTCGAGTCTCGAAAGCCTACGTTTCTATGAGTTTGATTCCTCAATCCTACATATTCATGAAAAAAATTGTGTAGGCGGATTTTGCTTTCAATGTATTTAGTATATATATGCCTGGTGTATATCTATACTAATATTATAAAGAGGTAAAGTTTGTGACGTTGTAAGGGGTAATCTCAGGAACTACTGGTCATGGACAGGCGCTGGCGGTTCGAGCCCCACTTTGCGGGGCTCGGACCGCGAATTTCTGTGGCGGCGGCGGCACTCGGCCGGTTACTCCCCAACGTGGGGGGGCCGGGCGCCGGGTGCCGCCGACTCTACATGGGAGTCGTGCGATGGCCGCCTACGGGGCACCAGTCTGGGCTGATGCCCTCGGTGCCGCCAACGTGCGTGCGCTCCGCAATGCGCAGCGCACGATGGCACTGAGGGCAATCCGGGCGTACCGGACGGTGTCCTTGGCGGCGGCTTTCACGCTCGCCGGCTCCCTGCCCTGTGAGCTGGAGGCAGGAGTTCTCGCCGCCGTGTACGAGTTCACGGCGGCGAGGAAACGAAGGGGGGAGCCTCCGGCTCCCAGGGAGGTAGAGGCGGAGAGACGGCGTCTCAGGGGGGACGCCGTCGAAAGGTGGCAGCAGGACCTGGCGGACGAGCGATTCGGGCGGTTCACAGTGGACGCCGTCCGCCCGGTCCTGCGGGAGTGGACTGCCAGGGAGTGGGGCTCCCTGACGTTCCGACTGGTGCAGGTACTCACCGGACACGGTTGTTTCGGGTGGTACCTGCACCGGATCGCACGCAGGGAACCGACGGCCGCCTGCCACGAGTGCGGCGCTGAGGAAGATACCGCGCAGCACACGCTGTCTGAGTGTGCTGCGTGGGGGGAGCAGCGCCGCATCCTGGCGGCGGCCGTGGGAACGGACTTATCGCTGCCGAGCGTGGTTTCGGCCATGCTCGGCAGCGAACAGGCTTGGCGAGCGATGGCCTCCTTCTGCGAGGAGGTCATCTCGCAGAAGGAGGAGGCGGAGAGGGCCCGCGAGGCAGACCCTCAAAGTGGCCGTCTCCGCCAAAGGAGGACAGGCAGGAGGAGAAGGCGCTTCGCCCAACTCCTCCTGCCACCGTAGCCGGACCTGAGGGGATGGGCCGGGGGGCCCATCTCCTCATTGCACAGGTCCAGCGGACGAGGGGGGGCAGCCGGTGTGTACCCGGTCTGTCCCTCTATAGGTAGGAGCCCGGCGGTCACTTTCCGCCGGGCGGACCGTGGGGGCGGCTCTACAAGGTTGATTAGCTTGTTCGATCCCTTGCCGCCCCCACAAAACGGTCTGTCGGTACACCATGGGGTTTTAGTCTGTGCGAGTCGGACATAACCCACCCTCTCCCCCGGGGGGGGTGGCGAATCCATAAGGGATTTCCCCACGTTAAAAAAAAAAAAGGAACTACTAAACCGATATTGAAAATTCTTTTACTCATATAAAGCCCCGTTATTTACGAGTGTCATAGGCTACATATCATCACGCTAAGACCAATAGGAGCGAAGCAACAATGAAAAATGTTTTAAAATCGGGGTATTTTTTTCCTTTTGAGAGCTTCCGCTACGTCTTAGCCCAAAATAACTATTCCATGCGTGCGAAGTCGCAGGCAGAAGCTATTAACTAATTATATTATCTATAATCGATACTAATATTATAAAGAGGTAAAGTTTGTGAGGTTGTAGGGGGTAATATCTGGGGAGTCGGAGAAAAATTGTCGAACGAAAACGTTTCTTACGACCGCTGCCTTAATTATGAGATATATATGATTGAGTTCTAGAGAAAACTTGTAGCTTGATAATGCCTATTACCGCCCAACGAAGTGGGCACGGGTCGGCTAGTAATTTATACAAGCATTCTACCTTGCTAGTAAAATGATTAATCTACTACAAAAAGTAAATTAACAGAGATCACTGGAATGTGCTTTATAAGTATTTTGTGTTGGTAATTTCGTTGCACTTTAAATTTTCTATATTCACGTATTCTAGAAATTCACGTAATTAAAAAATCTTGCTTATTACTTGGCTACTTTATACTTATTTCGTAATAGTTAGTATCCGCGACATCGTTCTTTTAAAATATGATTTTTATTCGTGTAAATTTGAGGTATGTCTTTCATGTTTCTATTTGTAATTGGTTAAAACCCGTGACTTTGTCTACAATATTTATAAATTTAACGATAAATTCCATCTGTAGAGGTCGAAAACATAACAAATGGAAGTTAAAAAATATACTATGATTAAAAAAAAACTTTGTAAACAATGTTGTCCGTTTATTTCTCCTTTCCTGAGCATGCGCGCACCACACCGCTTGCCCAATTTCACATACCGTCGAACGCGCGGTGCTTATAAAAATCGTAGTTTCTTAAAACTTTCATAATTTTATATTAAACAAAGCTATCGTGATAATCTTTTATTTAAATAACGAATAAGTGTAGTAAAACATTTTTTATAATCGAAATCTATCTAGTAGTTTTTCTATGACGCTATCTATACATCTATAATTCTATTTTTAATTCTATTCTAATTTTCATTTCTATTCTATTCTATTCTAAGTTTTGCCATCATTACTGAACCCGTATAACTCTTTCAATAATACTAAGTAACCTCTAATTCAATTTTTCATTACGGCTTAGCCGCTGGGGAAAAACATAGTAATGTATAGACTAGATAATTTTCTGGACGCCGCGCTCTGGTTGCGGCGGTAGGAGACGATCTCTCACTGCCGATTGTGGTTTTGGTCATGCTCTGCAGCGAGGACGTGTTGCTGTGGCCTCCTTCTGCAAAGAGGTCATCTCGCAGAAGGAGGCGGCGGAGTGGGCCCGCGAGGAAGACCCTCGGAGTGGCCGTCTCCGCCAAAGGAGAGCAGGCAGAAGGGGGAGGTAATACGTCCGCTTCCTCTAACTATCGTAGCCGAAACTGAGGGGATGGGCCGGGGGGGTTGTGTACCCAGATTGCATCTCTATAGTAGAACGAAGCCTGGCAATTTCACCATGCCGAGCTGCCGCAGGGCCCGTTTTTTAAGTCAGACAGCAAGTTCGATCCCTGACTGCCCCTACCATGCGGCGGACGGTACACCGTAGAGTTTTAGTCCGTGCGTGCTGGACATAACCCACTCCCCCCCCCCCAGAAGGTGGCGTATCCATAAGGGTTTAATTTAAAAAAAGATAATTCTCTGAAAATACCTCTATCTTATAGTTAGTCTCGTCTAAAATCGGAGGAAGAATAACACTAGTAACACTAAAGCTCGTCAATAGCTGCAAAATAAAAAAAAGAATAAAGAAAATCGGCTGAGGAATAGAGGAGGAATTCTTAACCGTTTCCCCACTGCCTACGTATATAGGCACTACTACATATATAGATGTATGAGCGTATTAAGAAACTATAATTCATATTTTGAAGTCGATCTCGTTGCAAAATGTGTATTGTGGCATACAATTAAATCAATTAATGTTTTTTTTCTTATTACAAAACATTTAATTACAGTTATTTCACTTTAACTTTATTATATTAGCAGCTAAATTGATAGAATCAAACAATGGATTGAATGACATGTATTACGCAATCCACTTAGAGTTAATATATCTTAGTTGATCATCTGAGATAGTGTTGATGTTATCTGCGGTATACATCAGACGTATACGAAATAAAAGTATTACAAAGATGAACCGATTCTGGCATATTTGGATTTTAATCGTTAAATTATGTATGTTTTTAGTTTACATAAGAGTTAAGATATCAGCGATTTCACAATTTGGAATATATCATTATTCATTTAATTTTTTTAGTGATTTATCTATGTATAGTAATTAGTTTTAATAGTATTAGATACTATAATTTTTTTAAATTAGAAATATTACGTCATGAAATTAATAAATATGTACATGTCTGTTTTGTATGTTCTTTATATGTACCGATTTCCATTAGCTTTTACCAAATTAATATTATCTAGCATTCGCATGTAGGGTTGCTACAAGTACTTTATAATTGTACAAGCCTTGCTCGCGAACTGTATTTTTCTGTACCCACCCTTGGCACTGTGTATACAAAATTTTATGATAATCGGTCGAGTAGTTTTGACATGAAAGCGTAACAAACAGACAAATTCACTTTCGCATTTATAATATAACTTTAATATTTATAATGTTACTTGTGGCAATTTCTCTTCAGTTTCTGTGTTTTATGTAGACAAGATACGTAAAAAAATGTATAAAAACGGAAAGCAAAACTATCGTAATATTGTATATAACATATAGGCTTGTTAAATAAAGTAACCAATGGAACGTAAGTGTACAGCGACCGTCTTATCTCCAGTGGTATGTTACAATGCCCTATATTTTGATATAATATATTTTCCTCCCTACCTCTAACAACCACTATCTAAATAAAAATATGCGAAGATAAAACAGTTCACTGCCATTTTCACCTCCGTTTTCCAAGCGATTTTCTCTTTTCTTTTGAATCTGTTTATCAGGTAAAATATTTGGAAAAACGGTGTTTTTCCTTAATATTGAAACTCGAAAGTTCAGTGTGTACGGTCGAATTTCAACCATAGACAACCACTACCATAAGGTATATTACGAGTATTTCTTCAATATTATATTCTGGCAACCATGTACAGCACACCCCACACTCTTAGATAATTAAAACCAACGTTAAAAGAATATATTACCTTCAAACCTTATGTGTATATTGTATAAAAACAACAAGTCGATAGCACCATTAATTCCATGTTTGTATGCAAATGATTTTGTCTCACCGCTATCAATTAAAAAAACGCCAATTAGTTCGTTTTTTTCGCATCCTTATAACCATGTTGAGTGTCGTATGATGATTATGAGTAAGCTAAATAAATGTTGTAATGCTAAGTAAAATATTTCGACTGTCATTAATTTCATATATTTGGCACAAGACCCAAACGTTTATTTCCTATTACAATAAATACAAAAATAGATATAGAAATTCGCTTAATCTACTCATTTTATTTTACCAAATGGTTATAGGTAAAAAAGAACTATGTACAAGTAGGTAGAAATCGTAGATTTATTTAAATAAAAAGCGGACATATTATGTTAAATGGAAAGTACATGTTCTTATTTAAATTCTCATTTATCTCGTTTGAAATGTAGGCAGATCTAGATAACTATTTTTATACAGCTTGATCTTGACTGGAACAAATTGCTGTACTTCGTACTGTGAACTCGACTGGTGTAACCGATGAGCACCGAGGTGTGGTTAACTAGAGTTGGGCGAATCAGTGGGCCAACTTGTACGTAGCATGTGAAATTAACTTGAAAAAATATTTTTTTTGTTTCGTGTTGAGACAATTTTCAATCATTGATTACTACTACTGTTCTAAATTAATTTACCTTCTATTATCACATAATCCAGTTCTATACGAAATTTTTAAAATATATACTTATACAAAATTAATTTAAAAAAAAGTCTTAAACTCATCGATATAGTACCCGGCTTTTGATACGGCACGTTGGGGAAAAAAGCCAGGCGGCGATTTTATAAAGCGTTCTCTCTATCGCACAGTATGACTATGATAGACAAAGAAAGTGCTATAGAAAACGTATTTAGCCGATTATCTCGGTCTTTTCAGCGACGAATCAAATCAAAACCGGATACTGTATTTTTAGTTTATGTCATAGCTTTCTGATTATAACGATAAAGGATAAGCAACTTACACCAATGTACCTTGTGACTATTAAATGAAATGGTTGTCTGTAAAGTCGGTTTACGGACGTAATTTTACGTGATATAAGAAAAGAACTATGAACAATTGCATACTTTTATGAATTGAATTGAATTGTTCTATACCTATAGATACCTATACCTATCTATCTATGTATAGATAGATGCGTCACAAACCGAACGCTTAGGCCGATCGCGCGTCTCTATCACTAGTTCCGCGCTCTCGCTTGCACGCTCGGCTCAGCCGGTACGTGACAATGAGTCATGCTTTCTCGTGCGTGCAGCCGGCATTCGCCGATTTATCACGCAAAAAACCATATACATAAAGATACAGATATTAAAAGGTATGTAATAAGAATATTGTTAATGTTTGTATCATTGTAATGCAATACACTGTGCTGTAAAGGTTTCTAATGTGATATCGGTGAACGCGTCCGGTCGAGGTTTCGCTTCGCCGCGCTGACTGCGGTTCGAGTCGCGCTGTTGTAACCAGTTTTAATATAGGACGCTGTTATTAAAACTGATATGTAAAATAGGTCATTTAATAATCCAAATAAATACAAGAATTAAATACAAATATTAATTTTATTAACAAAACGTGACGAACACATTCTAGTCGCTTTGTAATCCTTTATAATATCTAGTCAGAATATTTTTGTTTCATTAGTTTTTTTACATTCTTATTTTGGGTTAAGAAGAGGGCAGAAAATATAATCCATACTTACTTTACCAAAGCTGATTATAATTAATGTGTAATTATAGTTAATATGTGAAGGATAATTTTAACAATATTTTTTAATTTATTTTATTTGTAGAGGTTTTCACATCGAACGTATCATCCCCATTGTTCCCCAATCTTTCTAATTCCATCAGGAGAGTCGCTGATGAGATATGGTTACCAAATCATACAGCATCTTAAATTCACCCGAACAGGGTGCAGCTAAGATGTCGTGACACCATTCCTATGTTCTGGCAACTACTTCTCATACAACTCATCAATGAATTTTAACGATTTACAACAGTCGTTATTTTCGGCTTTTTTTTACTTATACATTCAATTTAATGATATCTTATTTATTTTCGCTTGAAGCTGACATAATTCCAGAAGTTTCTAATGAAGTTTTACCGCGTTTTTATTATGATTTAATAAAGCCCTATTAGATAAGAGATTTTTTTAATTGCTTTATAATCTACATTAAATTCACATTATGAATTCAACAACCTTGTTTATATTTCGTAGTTTCGAATGAAATTGACAAGAGGGCTATAAATTCATTGGTGTTTGGCCACCGTATACGACTCGGGTGTGTAAACACGGTGGTATTAGTATTAATATAGACCGGCGGCATGTAATGTTATTCTATTATATTCTGTCACACCCGGCTATTCTCGCGCGAAAGGTTTATTTGCTAGGCGGAATTTAAATTACTGAAAAATAAATAATATGTTACATATATATCTATATTAAAATCGGTAGTGGGAAAACAGTGAAGAACATCTCTCTCCTCTGCTTTTTAGCCGATTTTCTTCATTCTTTTTTTCTTTAGTGGCTATTGAAGAGCTTTACTATTATCAATAAAAAATGGAAAATGTTTTGTTCCCTCTATATTCGAAGTTTTGCCGCTGGGCGAGCAATCGTATATATATATTTATATATATATATAAATAGGCCGACGGAAAACAGTCTTCCTTCTCTATTTCTCAACCCATTTTCTGTATTTATTATTTTTGTTTAGTAGATATTGACGATCCTTAGCTATCAAGCAAAAATTGGAAGTAGTTCGTATTTTTTCTCTTAATATTGAAATTTGAAAAATTATGAATTATGGTCGAATTTTGACAACCAGTTTAACTAATTACCTTAATCACACGAGTGACTCCAGTGAAGGAAATGGATATATTGCATTGGTTCCTCGATTGATTTAGGCTAAGAAAAAAAATTAAGTGTTTTCTGCATAGGATAGTGTTTAAAATCTTATCTTGCATGACTACTGAGGACATTGGAATATCAGTCTATAGTGAGGGACGGGTGCGAGCCCAAACAGTAAAACAGTCACTTGGGACGCGTTATCGTAGTCGATGCGTTCTATTAATTAAAGAAATTCGTTTACAATCTCAGGGAGCCTACTTACGTTAAATGTACAACAACCTTATCTATATATTAATACGTGAAGCCTAATCTTTGTATCCTTTTTTAACGGAATTGGGCGAACGGATGATCGTGAAACTTGGCATAGTTAAAGTTTATATGAAGGAGAAGTGCAGAAAGCTATTTATTTTATGTAAAATGCATTAGAAGTACAATAAATTAATTAAAATATGCATTACTCACACTACTGCTTCAACTTTACAAAACATATACACACATGTAAATAAAAAAGACATTTTGACATCTGTCAATAAAGGACTTCAAAAAAGGTTGTGAAGGAGGTTGCTATGCTCGACTGTATGTATTATTTTACTCTTACGTTCCAATTACCCTTTTTCATTCTACATTCAATTATTATAATATGTATCCCTTTAAAAAATCAATAAACTACGGTCGAATGTCGACCACTGGACGCCCACTAGTTTAAATGAATACCATCATCTCTTAGTACAATTCTTCATTAAAGTAGCGTAATATATATTTGTGTAAGCTGTTTTCTTGATACCAAAGATATACATGGTCTATGGGATATATGATTTTTTTGTATATAAGGAAACCACTATGCTATATGTCATTATAACCTTTTCCATCATCATCATCGGATTCGAAACTACATCCATCGAAACGATGTTCGGACATTAATCTGTCAAGGCTTCAATAGTTCCATTCGTTTAACGGTTTTGTATTAACTATAACGATAACGAAATAAAGAAAATACGGACTTGAAATTTCAACGTAATTTAAATTAATTTATATGATAAATCGGTGGCTATTGGAAATTTTACAACAAATAATCTTATCAATATCTTCAGTTGTCACAATTTAGTCATTTTCGGACGATTAAATTAAAATGTATGCGTGTTCAATGGAAGGGAAAAATGACTAATTATTTCTAATTGTTTTTATAGATAACACTAAAGTTCGTCAATAGCTTTTAAACAAAATAAATCGGTTAGCAAATAGAGGAGATGAAGTTTTCGAACTATTTTGTCTTCACCTATTTATATTTAATATAGATAATTTCTAGAATAAAGGTCACTTCATTACATAGTATAAAACAAAGTCCCCTACCGCGTCTGTCTGTCTGTCTGTTCGCGATAAACTCAAAAACTACCGAACGGATTTTCATGCGGTTTTCACCGGTGAATAAAGTGATTGATGAGGAACATTTTAGTATATAATTTGTCAATGATTTTTTTCATAATCAGGGCGGGACAACGTTTGCCGGGCCCGCTAGTTTCTAATAAAATGAAGTTATATTTAGTAATTATCACTCAGAAGCAAGTGAATTTGTCAATTTTCTTACGAGATTGTTAATACTGATAGCGAAATATGACAGGACAATGTTAAGTACTATAAAAATATTGAACGCACTATGATAAACGACTCGACGATTCGCGTGGTGAACGTAGTTTTGTTAGTTTACGTTGTAGGTACCTATGACATGACACAAAGTTGACCTATTTACAACTATAGCATGAATTAGTCGACGTGTCGTGTTGTTTCTACACTCCACTATTACTGGCGCACCCTCAGTATAATCCCTGAACATAGCCGATCCCTCCCTGACACGCGAAGTAGGTGCGGTGTATTTAAAGTTTTTTTTTTATAAATATTCTTTACTAGATTTACATTTTTTACCACAAATCGTGAAAAAAAAAAACCGAAAATGCAGTCCTCGGTAATAGTCTAAACTTGACTAGTATTCTGTTACATAAAAATGGCAATATAGCAAGCAGACCATAATCTTGAAGAACTTTGTTTTAAACCGGAACGGTGGTGCCGCTCAAAGTGACACTATAAATATAGAGCCTACCAAGCCTAATAAAGCCTACAGAAAAATTGTGAGGCTAAAGGATCCCATCAGATTTCGTAACTATATAATAATAATCATAAATACAGTGATACAACAAAATAATCCCAAGGAGGGTTGATATCAGGCAGGCGGCCGATCGTAAAAATTAAGCCAAATCATATACCACAACATGACAAACATGTTGTACCGACCCTACATATGTGGGATAAGGGTAAGAAGAAGAAGATACTTTACTAGATTTGCCCCCGGCTTCGTTTGTGTTAATAGAAATTTAAGTTATTCCTCGGTAACTGCATGTTTTTTGGGTGATAGGAACCCTACACTCTTGACATCGTGAAACAATTCATGATAATCAGAGAAATAGTTAACACGTTCCGTGTCACGTGTACCACCGGTGGTACACGTTAAACTTGATCATTAGGCCACGGGTCAACACGTGGCACGAAACGTGTTAAGGCATGCAGTGTCACAAATAAACAAACTTACATTAGCATTTATTATATTCACTAGGACAGGTTTTAAGTTTTCGATCACAATTTCAATTAACGTTGAATGACAACGAGACCCACAATGGTAAGACATTAAGGTTTGGAGATTACTGGGTCTCAAGAGTAAATGCTAAAAACATCTGCAAATACTTGACCACAGAGTTTCAACTCCAAGGTAGTAAGTAACTAGTCTCGCCAGAGAGGTTGTACTTTTTTTTTTAAACGGTTTTGGCAAAACGTCTGCACGTTTCCTGATGGAAAGTACAGTCTATAAATAACGGCGACTGTCATTGTTAAATAGCAGCTGCAGTCATCGCTATTATGCCGACCTGCAAACGTGCTTCTTCACGCCACGTTTGAAGGACCCCATGTCATAAGAGGAAGGGAACACGCTGGCTGGGAGGCGATTCGACATCTTCAAAAAAGTTTTTCTGCTTCTCGGAAAACTTGGCCTTATTTTTTAAGAATTTACAGGTTAGTCCATAGATATATAGAATAGATAGTAATATCGTGAATGTTACTTGTCTTTCACCGGTATTAACTTACGAATATTATATGCTTATATTATGTTATTTCCATCTGTCCAAGCCAAGCCTCAAGCAAGATTTTCTTGGATCTAATGACAATCGATCGTCGATCCATCTCATTGGCTGCCTATACCTGTACGACCACTTCTGCGTCTACACATATGACTTTTTACTCCATTTGCGCTCATTTGTATCCAATAAAGGCTGCGGTTTAATTTTGTACAAAAAAAAAAATTATCTCTGTAGCTCAAAATTAGGTACAATAAAATAAAAACCTTAACAAATCCATCGTTATACTTATCAACAACTTTTCTTACTGTAAATCTCTTTAACTCGGATTTTTTCACATCTCTGTCGAGGTTCCATTGATATTGGCATTATCCTGATCGAACAGCTTCATTAGTCAGTACCGCTTCATTATCCAAATTAGGGATAATAATTACATTGTGAAAATCTTTAGGTTATTATTAAACACAAACACATTAGAAAACCATTAAAACTTTCCACTGAATAACTAATTTATGGAAAGTATTTTCGATACAGAAAGTAATAACCAAGCGAGAAAAATTATTAAAAATAGTAAAAATAAAGCTTACCGTCCGTTCGATTGACAGGCTGGCTGTAACAGAAATGATTTTTTTTTCTTATTTGTGTCTACAGCACTACGTTCTACTTGCTCAGTCGAGTGGGTACGCTAATTTTGAGACAAATTCGTGACAATTATCCGTAACGGTGATAGCGTCATATTATGTTACTCAAGCTGTCTTCATTGTAATAAGAATTAGGAAATGTTCGCTTGAAATCTCGTTCACCGAAGTTGCCAGATCATTTATCAGGAAGTAACGCTCGTAATGACGTCATACACTGATTATATTGAACCTGTATATTATAAGTATTAACATTGCATTTTGTCTTTGTTTTCTGACTCTGAAGGCCGTAACAACAAAGTAAGCGCTTAGAACTTTATTATTAGAAGTTATATTTTATATCACTTGAGATGCTGTTTAATTTTTGGATATAATGAGATGTCTATTCAATTTTAACTTATACTACTTAATATTATAATATTATTTTTGAAGGTGGTAGAGCCACGCTGTAGCTATTACTAGTTTCAGCATAAATGGGTCGGCTCGCCCGGGGTAGTACCACCCTCTCACAGAACACCGACGTGAAGTAACAGTGCTTTCCCTCTTTCGCTCCCATACACAGGCTGGCAACGCACTTGCGACTCCCCTGGTGTTGTTAGTGTCTATGGACGGTGGTGATCAGTTAACATCAGGTGACAAACCAGTTCGTTTGCCTGCTTTTGACATTAAAAAAAAGCTGGAGGGCTTTGTTTGTTTGCTTGGACGCGCTAATCTCAAGAATTACTGGTCCGATTTGAAAAATTATTTCAGTATTAGATATCTCATTTATCGAGGGAGGTTATAAGCTATATATCATCACGCTAAGACTAATAAGAGCGTAGCACAATGAAGAAGGTTTTTTAGATCTGCCGCTGCGTGTTAGCGTTAGCCTAAAGTAACTATTCCTCGCGGACGAAGTCGCGGGCTGAAACTAGTTAAGAGATAAAATGCTCATGATAAGCTTTAATCTAAGTGCAACATATACTTTTAACTAGCGGGCCCGGCAGACGTTGTCCCGCCCTGATTAAAAATATATCCTTGGCAAATTATATACCAAAACATTCCTCATGAATCACTTTATCCACTGGTGAAAGACGCATGAAAATCCGTTCAGTAGTTTTTGAGTTTATCGCGAACAGACAGACAGACGCGGTAGGGGACTTTATTTTATACTATGTAATGATTAATTCTTACCTTTGTGCTTCCATTAATAAATATACATTCATAACCGTCGCTATGCCAGTTGCAATAAAAATAAAAATTATGAACATATAATGGAATAAAAAAGAAACTACGGTATTACATAAGTTTTTCAATAACAAACCTTATTTAATTATGTACGCACGAGCATACAATAATGCTCACGACTTGACAGCTTGTGTTGCAAATATCAATTTGGGCGATAACATCAGCCCACTGACGACTGACCGTATAACTTATTACCAATTTCATTCGATTCATAGTTATCTTACGTTTAAATTAATGCGGATGTTCTGTGGTTTATATAATTTCATTAAGCGCGCTCATTGTAAATTATTTTTATTGTGATGACCAGTATTTTTTTTTGTATAAATCTTTAACTGTAAATATAGATAGATGTGAAGTAGAATTCGATAGTTACTTATGTTAAGTATCGGGTTCATAAAGAGTACAATTTGACTTGACATTTTAATGTTATTCCTTGGAGAAAACTATTTAGTGTAAAAGATTAATAAATGCATATGTCAGAGATACTGTCTCATTTATTCTAGGAATGTTACTTTCATAATAATTTAAGGGTATTGTTATAATATCCATTATTACACCAGTAATGTAAAAATATTCAAAAGACAGTTTGAAGAACATTAAGTATGTAGGTAATATTAAGCAATTACAAACGAGCGTTTAAATTTACAAAATATTACATACTGTGTGCTGTGTGTGGCAATTTTATAATAAAATTCTCACCATTGCAAAAAATAATACGCTCAGCAATGGGTATGAATAAAATTGCTATTTTATTACCGATAAAATATGGAGTGCGCGAAATAAGACGTCGGCTTTCGAAATCACCATAACTACATCAATAGGTACGTGTCGATTTCTTTTTATTCTTCCGGTTCAATTTCACTCATATGTTGATTAAAGGCCGTGTCTCAGTAATCCTTTCAAGTTCTGTTCTTGTGCTCACTTATCTATAGATATAATAAAAATGTAAATCTAACGTGTTTGTGCTTTTTAGACTTTTGTAAAAAAAATTGTTGTTGCAGGTGTCTAGGAATAAGTAAAAAAAATACATTTTTTTTTATTGTAGCACGGCAAAGTGACTGCACTATGCCTGGTGGTAAGCACAGTACAATCCAAAAACAATGGCGACCACCGAGAGACACACTATCCATCGCCGGTCGCCGCTGTCACGCCGGCCTGCGAATAGCTGGATATACACAGGCTGATCCCGAAACGCGACCCGCAGAAGCGAATCACTATGACGACTTTTTCGCCATATACATGGTGGTTGCGCCCCAGTCAGGCTGTAAAACCCTACCACCCCGCTTTCGCCATTGCCTCGTTCGTTATTCAGCAGGGTGCAGGTGAAGTTGGCTTGGGTGTCTCTAGTTTTATGATGTTATTCGACGCCCCTTACACTCCAATCAATTTTAGAAATGTCTGTCTCTCAGTCTGTATAAACACGCATCACTGCTAAAGTACTACGTTACGGTAAAACCTCACCAAGAAAGCATATCCTCGAGTTACATTTAGTCTTGTTGTTTTATTAAAATCGGTTCAATATATCAAGAGTTATTGTAATTTTAATGACGACGCGACTTAAGTACGAGAGAAAAGTAGTAAATGGACTTAATACATTCAGATGACTTTATTAATCGTTGTTGTTTTACATAACGTTTCACGCGGACAAAGTCGCGGGATCAGCTAGTTAATAATATGTCAAACCGTAAATTGCCCGCAGCAATAGTTTATATTGATTTATGTTTAAAACTATATGTTAGGAGAAAGTCTCATTATCCATACTTCACTGAAATGATATAGTTTTCACATTATCTACAACTTCTTCGTCTTTATATTAGCGACGAATTGTCGTTTTGAAAAACTAACACGTACACGCGACTTTGTTCACTTGAAAATCGGTTTGTTATTTCTTTGGAACCACGTGTCTTAATCTAGATTCATTTTGAGCGGTTTTTTTAATCGTTTTATAATCAAGATACAATTCAATTTTATTTATTCATGCATATAATTACTGCTATTATGGAGTGGGTAATTATTTCGTATTGTAAAGTTTTCTTCTAGCAACTTCAGCGTCGTAACAAAGTTGTGGCTTCCTTTCTAGAACTTTCCAGGAAGGTTTTCGAATGCATCAGAATTAATGTTTCATATTGTTTTTTTTTTTAATTCAGATTACTTGTACATAACGATTATAATACATTACACATAATTAACAGTTAAAATTAAATAGGAATTGTGTGTAAAACTTATTTCAGCCTTCCATCTATATATTAATCGATATCGAAATAATCGGTTATTATCTATGAAGAAGATATTTATGGATACATTTCACCATGATTCACCAATGGCTTAAGTGACTCTGGGCTATATTTTATTGTTACCAAGTCTTATATTGTAATTTAACAGGGGCGTAATCGAGGGCGCTTATTAGTTTAAGTAAATGTTAATGGTAAAATTATACTGAATTCATGTTAACAGTAATATTAATTTCCTTTACTGAATATTTTACCCTGCACGTGAACGTTTAATACTGTTTGCTTCTATGTCCTTTTAAAAGGGATTCCTTTGAAGTTAATCATATAAGTAACTTAGTTAACGTATGGGCGTGTCTGGCAATCTTAATTAACATTACATAATTTATAATAATAACAGTAAATTTTACATAAATTTCGGTTATGTCTTCCAATTGTGATGTTTTATTTTTATGTAGTAGGAGGCAAACGAACAGTTGGCTCACCTGATGTTAATTCATCACCACCGTCCATAGACACTAACAGCACCAGGTGAGTTGCAAGTGCGTTGCCATCTTTTGGGGGGAAGGGGAGGAAGAGGAGAGAAGTGAGGGGAGAGGAGGTAGGCCTCCGGTACTATTTACACTATTTGGTCTAATAATTAGCATAATTGAGTCGTTACATTTCAAAATAAGCGATATACAATTTTAATCGTTCCTAATATTTAACCAACTTCAAAAAAAAAAGGAGGAGGTTATCAATTCGTCTGTATTTTTTTTTTTATGTTTGTTACCTCATAACTTTGGACTGGGTGAACCGATTTTGATTATTCTTTTATTTGAAAGCTGGTACTTCCAATGTGGTCCCATTTCAATTTGGTCCAGTTCCGACAACGGCATCCAGTACAAAACCGTATAAGTTTTAAATTTGCATTAAGTATGTATACGACAAATAGACGAATAACTCAATATCACGCTAACCGATTTCGATGATTCATTTTTTATTGGAAAGGATGTACTTCAAGGGTAGTTTGATGAGAGTTTGGTTAGGTTCTGATTATGGGATCCGTGACAAAGTAAGAAAACTTTCAAGAAACGAGCCTACTCCTTTCTTAAGGGCCGGCAACGCATCTGTGTTTCCTCTCGTGTCGCAATTGTCCATGGGCGGCCGTGATCACTTACCATCAGGTGACCCGTATGTTCGTTTGCCACCAATATTATAAAAAAAACTCTTCAATTCTTAGGAGCCTATTGTGCTTATGTTCGTTGCTGTGTTGCAACATGACGCAAGCATTGTAATTACATTACTTAAGGTGTATAATGTGTGAAGCGATGGTAGCCGAGTTGGTGGTAGAAACTATCGCGGATTACTGAAAAGGTTGCGTTCGTACCAAACGTTACTTATTGTACAACCAATTGAAACCATATCGCATACCATACCGATAGATACCATACCGCAAAAATGCGCATATTTTAATATACTTAAGGCGGAACGGAGTTCGCGGGCACTGCTAGTAAAATATATTTATGTACACTAAAAATGGAAAAATAAAGTAAATTTTCAAAAAAAAGTATTAACCGACTTCAATATCAATCAAAAACCCATAAGGCACTAAAAAGCTGAAAATAAATAGTTTATCAAATTAAATAAAACATATGAATATGTGTGCTACCTAGAGTTGTATTGGAAGTCGGTGCCAACCAAACCGAAAATCATATCATCTACATAGGTACAAAGTTTAAGTCCACTCTCGCGTCTCTGTAATACAAAAATTTTGGTTGGTACCGACTTCCAGTACATCTCTAGGTAGCACACATATTCATATGTTTTATTTAATTTGATAAACTATTTATTTTCAGCTTTTTAGTGCCTTATGGGTTTTTGATTGATATTGAAGTCGGTTAATACTTTTTTTTGAAAATTTACTTTTTTACTTTATTTTTCAAGATCTACAAATTTTGTATATGTAAATTATCAATATCCTAACAAAACTAAAAACCTTTATGTACGGGTTCATTCCGATATACACGTATGCATTTGTGAAACATGCAATCTCGATCGTATGATTCACAAATTAATATATGTATGAATAGCTTAGAATAGTTAACTAGGTCAGACGCGACATCTCAGGTAAGCTCAAGCCGAGGTGCCGTGCGCCCTTGTGTATGTTACCTAAAAACCAAATCGGCTGATTGCCTTAAGCGCTCGCCTTAGTAGTCCGGTGAAGCTGTAAATACCTTACCAGGTCAATAGCGTAATCAGAACGAGAAAAAAAATATATGAACGGCAAAATTTGAACTTCGTTCTCTGTGTGTAAAATCTGGAAAGGTAAAAAAAATTAAACGTGTTAAGAATAGAAAAAGCATAACAATGATGTAAATGTGTTCTCTTTTCAATATTCGTATTAATTAAGGCGTGGATAACAATATTCAAAATTTCAGAATTTGTTTATTGAAATCATTAAGATTTCTGTGGTTTTCATATCTATTGGCACTCGGAGCAATAATTGTATACATTTTTATAAAGTCTACTACTACTAATCAAACAAACGTCTGAGCTGCAAAATATCAATATTACATATACACAGGCCCCTATACAACGCGTTGCTAGTCTTAGGCAAGCCGTGCAAGCGCTAAACGGCCGCTCATGTTTACGTAGCATGTCATGACGCGAAATTATAAATACTAGTGGGCGCCCATTGGTCGACATTCGACCATAGTTCATTGATTTATTAAAGGGATAAATATATTATAATAATATTTGTATGTTATAATATCATTGTTGAATGTAGAATGAAAAAGGGTATTTGGAACGTAAGAGTAAAATAATACATACAGTCGAGCATAGCAACCTCCTTCATAACCTTTTTTGAAGTACTTTATTGACAGATGTCAAAATGTCTTTTTTATTTATATGTGTGTATGTGTTGTGTAAAATTGAAGCATTCGTGTGAGTAATGCATATTTTAATTAATTTAATGTACTTCTAATGTATTTTATATAAAATAAATAGGTTTCTGCACTTCTCTTCCATATAAACTTTAACTATGCCAAATGTCACGTTCATCCGTTCGCCTAATTCTGTTAAAAAGGGATACAAACTTTAGGCTTCACGTATTAATATATAGATATCTCCAGCCAAAAATACCTCTCAACGCGCCTAAAGAAGTTTTCTCTTCGAGAATAAAGTAATCAAAAACAATTTGTACATATCTTAAGGTTCTATCTTAATAACTATGCGTTAAACGTCTATCACGTACATAATCTTGGACTCGGCTTCACATTAAATCGGCGAAAGTAGTTGCGTTGCGTGACGGGCGCGTGCGCAGAAGTTTTACCGTCCTATTACACTGTTCTTACACGATTCGTACACTTAAAAACCTCATTTCGAACTAAGTGACACATAAAGTGTTAGAATATTACCATCTCGGGTGTTAACAACTGTTTACATCTTAAGTTTCGTAATAAAGGTTAAATGTGACTTTTAGAAGGAGCTTCTTGCTACTAACGTGAATTTCGAGAGTGGGTCTTTACGAATGATTGAACCAATAAGTAAAAAGGGATATACGTGTACTAAATAAATTATGTACGACTTTCTTATTATATTGTGTACTAGCTCACCCGTACCCACTTCGTTAGGCGATAATAGGCACTATCAAGCTATACAACTTTTCTCTAGATTTCAATCATATATGTCTCATCGTTAAGGCAGCGTTCGTAAAAAACGATTTCGTTCGACCGTTTTTTCTCCGACTTACTTTGCAAATCCGTCTACCACGAAAAAGTCTTTTCATTTTTGGGGTTAATATATAATAGATCCAGATATTACCCCCTACAACCTCACAATCTTTACCTCTTTATAATATTAGTATAGATAAATAAAATGATAGGGTCCGACGTGCGCGCATCACGGAAAAACCTGTTAGATAAAATTCGTTCAATTGTTTTTAGGATTACCTCGTAGACACTTCATCCTTATCTAAAGAAAAAATATCTCGATAACTTCATTCGATGTAAAGTTATTAATGTTTTAAAAATTACATTTAAGTGTACGTAAAACTAAAGAATTTTTATTAGCGAAAGTATATTTTTGCTTTCAGTTTTTTTCTTGTTTATATAAAATATATTGCCAAGATGCTGAATAAATAACACAGATGAAGGCTTGGGTACCAGGTAGTTAACCAGTAGTATAAGCTGTCAAAAATATAACTCTTTTTAATGTTATTTTTTTACATAGAATTGTAGTCCGGCGAAGTTGTGAAGGTCCGTCAGGCAAATAGCGTAGTCAGTTCGAATTAAAAACAACTTAAATAGTAGATATGCTTTGTATATATAGTTTCTGGCAATATTAAAAGTGAGCTCTCATCACTATCAAAGGATACAAGATACTGTACATAATTAATATTTTATACTATAAACTTATAGAAATTCGAACGTTATTGTGTTTGTACTGCATTCTTATGCTAAAGTAGGATTGCAATCCCTAAATTCTGGAAAAAAAATGTAGAAAAAACA
The DNA here is from genome assembly GCA_015888305.1 of Antheraea pernyi. Classification (NCBI taxonomy): domain Eukaryota; kingdom Metazoa; phylum Arthropoda; class Insecta; order Lepidoptera; family Saturniidae; genus Antheraea; species Antheraea pernyi. The sequence continues at coordinate 2,029,253 of MU158812.1, read as the reverse complement.
CCAGGATATTCCAATTTAGAAAGAAAACGGACCGTAAGTGTAATACGCAATAAAAATAAGGTAAATCGAGCTCAGGCAATTAGAATTTCGTAAAAAAGTTATCTTTTAAAAGCCGCAGGAAGGTCACTTAACGCTTTAAATTCAAGACAGAAGTGTTGAACGTATTTTAAGATACATAACGCATGATTTTATTTAAATACTATCCAGGATATTTCGAAAAGAAGGATAACTTTTATCAAATTATCAAACCTATCTCAGAGCAATGGAAATGAATTTTGCGTAATTTAAAATTCCGAACTTCTGATTCAGTTTGCCAACTGTGATGAAGCAAACATAAAATGTTATCTCGCTAATAACCCTATATAACCCTATATAATAATAATAATAAAGTCTTTATTTAACAAAAATGATTTACATGGCATAAAAATCAACCGTAGATTCCCACACTAGGAACTGAATCCTGTGTCGTGGGTAATCGAACAGAAATTCTTTACAAAATATATTTCTTGTTAGTGCCGTAAGTGGCTTACTTATTAAGCAATTAAGATTAATAAAATTTAGAAAGTACATATATTGAACTGTTAATATTACACAAATTTTATATCTAAAGTACACAAACACACACGGTCATTATATTTAAGCAGGAAGTGAAAAGTTTGTAAATTGACTTTATAATTGTATTCATTTTCATTGCTTGTGTCTGTTTAGGAAAGGATATGAAGAATGTTTTCTGTCTCCTCGTATGATAAGGATAATAACCAATTTGTGACACTTGCTTTTACTTCTCTTAATTCTCGGTTAATTAATTCACAGTGTTTGTTCACTTGTCTATATATGAAAGGGAGGGCAAACTTACTAAAACGTTGAGCGAAAACAGTGTTAACTTTGGGTGTTTTTATATTGAAGCGCTGAGTGTGAACTATGTCGAGGGAACTCGTAACATCACTGTTAAATGGTATGTGTTTTCTGATGTATTTGTGATGAGTAAGGGTCATTTTTAATATGTATAACTGGCGCACTGTAAGGACTTTGGACTCTTCATAGAGATTTCTTGTGGAGTATCGATAAGGTTTTCTAAAAATAACCTTCAATATATAATATATAATAATATATATACTCGCACTATTACTGTAGTTTAATTTTTTTAACGCAGCTTCAACATGTGTATAATCGCAATAACTTACTTGTATTTCCAAAAATATTTTAGAAACGATAAATTTGATACAAACAAATAAGACAGTATATTGAGAAGAATTGTTATCTTATTTTTATCTTAAGAATGCTACTGATAATATAAGAAAAATAAAACTTCATGATAAAAAAAACAAATTGTTAAAAACAAGAATAATATTATTTATCATTTATTAGATATCATTCTATCTGTACAATGCAACAGGACATCGCGCAAAAACACTTGAACTGTGATGAACATTACTATTTATGGTAGAGACATACGCTTAGTACAAAAACTGGTATACAATTACTACAATTCATAATATAATACGGCTTTTTATAAACGTAAAATTAGGAAAGTACTTTATATATTTTTCAATATAAATCAATAATGAATACGTTCTATTGATATTTACAATTACTGTTATTATAAATTGATATCAGTTATTCTGCTGTGTTGGGTCGTAAAATAATTTATAATAATGAAACGACAATGAGTTGAGTATTCTTTGTTACTCTTGTGACTTTGAGCATAGTCTATATTGCTCTCCCTTTCACACCCACCGCTTTTTTTATAATTGCTGACTTAGTTGTTTGTTGCGATAATATTGGCTGACGATTGTCATTGTCAGTAATATTCAACAACAGATAAAAAAAAATTTAACTGTCTTTAATTATTTTTTATTATAAATGAACACCTCCATTTTTACAATAAGAATGAAAAGATTTTAATTTTCATATATTTGTACATATTTTCTATGAGTTTAGTTTTTCCGTTATAATAAAATGAACTATAACGCAGTTTAATATATACTTTTTCTTCGATTTTGACGATCGGCGAAGCAGTTGTGTTTTAATTTCATCAGAGCCTTTGGTGTTTTATTACGTTAGTACGAACTCGTCGCCTGTCTATTTGTGCGCGTCGATATTTCTCTGTTGCCGGTGTAATTACGTCTATTACCACATTTACACAATTGAACGTTGTCATTGCGTAATTAGATCATAGTCGAATTGCTTTTCGTCATACGTATTTAAAATAAATAGCCGTCGAATTTGACAGGGACCATTACGAGAGATGTTTTTAATATTCAGATGTTGCATTAAAAATATGTCGGAGTTTTATTAATATATTTTTGCATTTTGTTACATTATGGATAAATTGTAGAATTGTAGGTTATATAGCCACGCTGAAGCTATTACTGGTTTCTGCATGAATGGGTCGGCTCGCCCGGGGTGGGACCGGGCCCTCTCACAGAAAACCGACGTGAAGTAACAGTGCTTGCATTGTTGCGTTTCGTTCGGTCAGTGAGAGCCCCGGACACCCAACTCCTCTCCCCACTCCCCCTTCTCCCAAACCCAGGCTGATAACTCACTTGCACATCCGCTAGTGTTGCAAGTGTCTATGGACGGTGGTGATCACTTAACATCAGGTGACCCACCTGTTTGCTTGCTTCGTATGATATAAAATATATTAAGTATATTGAGTTGGATTTTCTTTGTTCTTGCTTCTTTGTTATACATTATCATGCTTACGCTTCCCTATTTTTTCATGGCGTAGTCACGACGTCGCCTCGTTCCTATTGAGCGACTTCATTCTTAAATACAAAAATATTTAAATTAGAAATTGAAGGACTTATAATCAGTACTGTTGTAGATAATATTTCTTTGAGCTTTTCTGTACTTATATCTAATGATAATTTTGAATTCACACCGACCGGTCAGAGCTGACATCGATTTGACGATCGTGACTGGAAACCATTAATAAAATTAACTAATAACATTGCCGATTTTGTCTGTCGGGCGATTAAATGTGCCTATTCCTCCTAATAATGTTTTTACAAGGCCTACTTCCACTTTATTATGGAATGGAAATGTTTCTTTATGAGCCTGATTTATGGGGACGTTCACTATATTAATAACTAGTTCTGGCCGAGAGTCTGGCTTATATTTAATTAAAACAGTTTTCAATTATTGTTAATCCTGTTAGGAAAGCTTAAATACATTTTATATAAGGAGACGACTGTTGTGCAGAGAACTTATCATACTAATGAGCCACGCGTCTTGGTACCTCGCTGACATATGCATTCACAGTTCGGCTTGACAAGCCGTCCTCGATCTCTGATAAACCGCGCCAAGACACACGGTCTGCAAGCGTTACCACTTCATTCTAACATATCGTACTTTCGAACCTTCGTTTTGTATTGCAACCGTTTCTCTTACAAAGAGTCAATAACGTTATGTTAGTTCTAAATCTTAATAAATAGGCTACACACGCATATACTACGAATAGCATCAGTGATTGACGCGTTCAAATAATAAAAACAAACAATTCCTTGACTCTTGAAATATTAGTGAACTTAGATTTTATTGACATCACTTTATACCTCATAATTATACTATATTTCTGTGAAGTATTTATCTATTTAGTTTCTATGAGATAGATGTTTAAAACCGCTTTTTCATACTGTCGCTAGAGAACAAATCCGATCATATTTGTCTTTTTTTTCCAATAACTCAATGGTATTAGACGAATAATATTTTTTTTAATAACTCACGACCAAATCCAATTAATCTTGATACTCATAATTATTATGACCGTTACCAGTTTACTCTCGCTTCATTCAAGGCGGATATAATAGGGTCAGCATGTCGTTTTCCTCGTTCATCATTCATTCACCAATGAATAATTTAATCTATTATCTATATTGAATACTGCAAATTAACTCATTCACATCATTAAGAATGTATATAAGTTGGAATCACGTTAGCCTATTTATGGGACTAAAGTTTCTTGTTACTGTCCGTCTTTAATATTAAATTAAGAAAATAATAAAATAACGCTTCGATGTTTTGTCTAATTGTTTCAAAAGAATTTGTTACTATGCTGATTGTACGAAACAAGAATTCCTTATAATAAAATTTGTTTTGCATATTTTTCTTTTTGTTTTATATCTATACTGGCGGGCCCGGCGGGCGTTATCCCGTCCTAATAATTAAAAAAAAACTGTGACAATTTGTATACCTCATGAATCACTCTATCTACTGCTAAAAACCGCATGAATATTCGTTCAGTGTGTTTATGAGTTTTTCGCGAACAAACAGACGTGGCAGAGGACTTTGTTTTATACTATGTAATGATTTTGTTTTTATTTATCAATGTTTTATTTAAAAATATTATGTACATTATTTAGTAAATCTGTAATTCTATCTGTATCTATCTTACATTTTTTTTCCGAAATTTTGTGACAAATGTCTATTGGTCACGGATATCACAATAAAAGAACATTATCTGTCTGTCTGTTGGCTTATTCGGATTCAACTCAATAACGGTTTGACTGATTTATTTGATATGTACGGGAAATATTGATAAGATTTGTGATTGAAGAATTGTCAATAAAACTTTTAAAAATCGTAAATAAATAAACATTTTTTTTTGTAATTCTTAGTTATGTTTGACATAATTCTGCAATATATGTTATTCATAAATTGAGATATAGCAATTCATTCTTATATAAAAGATAAAATAATTTAAATAGTTTTATATTTCTTTAAAAAAAAATACTAAAAGTTAAAATTGTATTAATATCTCAACTTCTGATGAAATTTTGTACACCATTATGTACTATTCCGAAATTAAGAGATAAGTTAAAAATTTAAGTAATAGATTTAGAAATCATAATCGTATATATGCCCGTATTATAATAGAATGATGTGTCGAAAGCAATTGTTGCATAAAAAGCGGGCATTTAGTAATTTCATTGAAGATTAGTGACTTCAATGAAATTATTTATACATGACGTATAAGTCGTACTACGTATACGTAATACTATTAAAATAATAAAGAAAAAAATAAAGTTGTTTTGGTGTCGATTGCAGAATCGACAGCTTATTAAAATTACCTGAAATTAATATAGAATAGAACTCATCTATACATATAATCTATAAATCTATACTTTTTAGATTTTTGTGAAAAAAAAAATGTTGCAGGTGTCGTGGAATAAATAATAAAATACATTTCAATCGTTTTTAGAAACGCCTGTCTATCTGTCTGCTTGTTTGAACACGCATCACTGCTAAAATACTACGTTTGCGATAAAACCTCACAGAAAATCATAAAACATACTATTGAGTAGCATTTAGTATTTGTTTCATTAAAATCGGTTCACTCTATCAAAAGTTATTGTAATTTAAAAGACGACGCGACTTTAGCATGAGAGACAAGTAGATAAGTAAATGAACTACATATGTTCAGATGAGTTTATTAGTCAATGTTTTTTTAACTTTAGGTTCCACGCGGACGAACTCGTGGACACAGCTATATTTTAATAGACTAAAAGAGAGTTTTTTTTTTTTTCGAACTGACTACGCTATTGACCAAGCAAGGTCTTAACAGCTTCACCGGACTACTAAGGCGAGCGCTTAAGGCACTCAGCCGATTTTATTTTGACAACTAGCTCAAGGGTGCGCGGCACACCTCGGCTTTGGCTGTTGCCTGATACATGCAATTCGCGACTTATGTAAGCTAAGCTAACTATTCATACATATATGAGTTGTTGAAACATATATGTGTACCAATCATACATAACTCAACAACTCTTATATATATATATATATATTTCGTATCGGATAATATTCTAAACTATTTCAGTTTGATAAGGGAAAAAAAAGATAAAACCCTTCCACTTGCATGTGTAAGTGGGTATGCGTGCACGTGTGTGGAGGTGACATGAGTAATGTTGTCGCAGTGATGTAAGATTTTATGTCACTGTATCCCGCGAAAAGAGAGTTGAAAATAATTACTATTACTATAAAAAAGACGCACGTGAACCCGCGGCATCGCTAGTTATCTAATAACATCGATGGGAAAAGGGAATAATTGTAATATACCACTGTTCAAAAACAAGTATCAGTAGTAATATAACTGCACCAACGAATACCGTTTACTCAGTTTGTTGAATCATATAAAAATTTACTACATTTTAATCATGTTATGAAGAGTTTAAAAACTTTCTTCGTAAGTGCATTGTCAAATTTCACTTTGAATGAGCGCGCGTGCCCCTCTCGCTGTACGATGGACAAATTAAATAGCTCGTATATTTTCATCTTCTATTGTAATTTTTTTTTCTTGAGAACTGTTTGTCATCCAATTTTGAATAGTTGATTTGCTCTACTCTCTATGTATATGTGCTATTATTTATGATTTGTTACTTTACAAATTACGTTATTACTTTACTAGTTATTTACTAACTCGCGACTTTGTCTATGTTGTTTATTATATTAATAATATATTTTACGCACAGAAGAGGAAACATAAAAAAATATAATGTAAAAATTTTACTCTCTTGCGCATGCGTGTCACACCGCTTGCCGAATTTTACAGTAAGCTTGAACTTTCTGTAAAATAAAAAGTGGTGATTAAACCATAATCTCTTACTAAGGAACTTTTACTAAGGAAAGCTCAACTAATTAGCCTCCTTCAAGTTAAAATTATGCTATTGAGCATTTATGTGTTTCCTGCTCTTTGGAGTCAAACTTCTGTTGGCTAAGCTTATTTACCATCTTAGGTACACTTAACATCGGCGTATGAAAATTATATATCATCGCTATCGATTAAGGTGACCGGTAAAGGACTAAGTGCCTGCGCGCACTACGGTTTTTCGCCAGATAATTTTTTTCCGCAAATTTTGTAACGTATGGAATTGTATGGAAGCGCGCGCACTAAGGGCAAAATTCCGCACCGGTTACAAGATTCGCAGCTACGGAAAAAATTTCGATTGCAAAGTTACCGACTTATGCAATTTCCCTCCAAATTTAGGGAATAAATAAGAGAAACTGGATTATTTTGAGTCCATACTTTAGGGTTTTTTTTTATTAACGAGTATAGATAGACCCTGAAATAACACAATACGGACAATCATTTTTATGACCTATCACTGTTCTTTTTTTGCAATGATCAAATATGCATTTTCTATCCAAAATCTTGTCAAAATTAATTTTCAAATTAGGTATTCTATCGAAGTGCTGAAAAATTTTGTGACGGTCTGATTTAGATTGCAACGTAATGATACATATTGTGTAACATTTAATGCTTCCACTAAAATGTTAATTTTATTTAATATGCAAATGTATAACGTAAACGTGCCAGTTATAGACATTATAAGATCGAAATGTCGAGTTTATAATAAAATATAAATAAAATACTCATGAAATTGTTTAAATAATTATGGATATATGAACAAAGAAATATTGCTTCTATGAAATAATGAATTGAAAAAAAGTAAATTTTCAAAAAAAAGTATTAACCGACTTCAATATCAATCAAAAACCCATAAGGCACTAAAAAGCGGAAAATAAATAGTTTATCAAAAATAAAACATATGAATATGTGTGCTACCTAGAGATACAATAATAAATGTATATATTACTAGTGTTACATCATCAATAAATGCCTTTTTAAATTCTCATATGATGTATTTATTTTTAACTTAATCGCCACCTCTTATGACACCATAGAAGTTTTACTTCAATCGCGTGTAACGGTTACACGCACTCATTTTTTAATTTTTCGTTCAATTTTACAACGATTTTCTTTCATACCTCAAACCTCGTTCTAACAATTGACAATCTATATATTAATACGTGAAGCGGAAACTTTCTACCCCTTTTTTAGCGAATTGCGCGAACATATGAACGTGAAATTTGGCATAGTTAAAGTTTATATGGAAGAGAAGTGCACAAAGCTATTTTTAACCGGCTTCGAAAAAGGAGGAGGTTACTACGTTCGGTTGTGTGTATTTTTTTTTTTTATGTATGTTAATCGATATCTCTGTCAATTATGAACCGATTTTAATGATTCTTTTTTTATTTGAATCGATTATATTCAGAGGTGGTCCCATATATATACAATATTTTAGGAAAAACATAATACGTGAAAATGTTGTATTTTACATAGCTTGATTTTTCTTAGGTTCCTTTAACGCAAATCATTAAAATGCGCTTTGATCGTAATTTTACGTACAACGTATTAATTCATTGTCAGAAATGAATAATAACATAATTTGTATTTCGATCTGGAAATTTAACCTACAAATAAGTGATTAAAAATTATAATTATTTGACAAGGTTTTTTGTATGTCAGTATAAATGTATATACTTAATAAATGAAATTCAACAAAAATGAAATTAAATTTCCTGTTTCTATTGACATCTAGTGGATCTGCCGTTTAGTACTATATTCAGTTTTACATATATTCTGAATCAGAAAAGGTGTATCTCATAGTTTGTTTCTCACCTATATGAGCTTCTGTTATCAAATTATACGTATTAAAACACGAGTTAGGCATACTTCGCTAAAGACGTAAGCTACTAGACTTTCAACTTTTCTCCATTTTTTAACCGACTTCAAAAAAAGGAGGAGGTTATCAATTCGTCTGTATATTTTTTTTTTTTTTTATGTTTGTTACCTCATAACTTTGGACTGGGTGAACCGATTTTGATTATTCTTTTTTTATTTGAAAGCTGGTACTTCCAGTGTGGTCCCATTTTAATTTGGTACAGTTCCGACAACGGCATCCAGTGCAAAACCGTATAAGTTTCAAATTTGCATTAAGTATGTACACGACAAATAGACGAATAACTCAATATTACGCTAACCGGTTTCGATGATTCATTTTCGAACAGACAGAGAGGCGCGGTAGAGGACTTTGTTTTATACTATGTTTGTAAATATATTTACTGAAATTACCTGACTTGAAACATTTTTCTTGAAAATCATTTTAATGAATCAATTATTTTTTTTAATGTGCATTTAAAAAAAGTTCTATAACCATTTTCCTAAATCATTATATTTTATATAAAAGAAACTCTTTATAGAATCAGTGCTGTTATTAGATGTACCCAATATTGCTTTTGTTTGTATCTTTAAATAATAAATAAACGTTAACTCGGACTTTGGCTTTGTAATCCATGGCCGTGTTTCTTCCACGACGATCGTAAAACGAATGACGTTTTTTTTTTTTCGAACTGACTCCGCTATTGACCTAGCAAGGTCTTTACAGCTTCACCGGACTACATGAATGACGTAATTTGCGGAAAGTCTACCGTAATGCGCGGGGCTTATGTTGCGGAATTTTTTCCGGTCCGGAATAAAAAACGCACCGCAACTAGTTCGCGCTCGGCCTAAATCTCAACAGTTTACTGTCCCACTCTTTTGTGTGAACGTAAATAGTACATAGGACAGTGGGACACTTTCACTGAGACACTTCGAAAAAAATTTAGTGCAGACACGGAATATAATTTATTACATTGCCTTGTAAGAAAAAAGCTATTTTTGAAACGCACGTCTACAAAAAAGAGGCACATTTGATAGAAAGCAACAATAGCATTCATGGCTTTTCGCTCGCCAAAAATACATATTTAAGAATAGCAATCTCGAGCGTGTAATTTTAATTATTTCCATAAAAATGTATCTAACAAACTAAAGTTAAAGTTAAAAAAAAAATTAGAACTGATTTAGAGTGGAACTTGGAATCACAGTATGCAAAAATGAACTCAAACATTTAGTATGTAACAAAAACACTAGAGACAGTTTTATAAAATTCTGTGTACAAATTGTAGAAAAGTAAAAAAAAATGTAGCAAATAAATTAAGGCCAATAAGTTTATTGTTTATATTTTATTAAGAACTTACAAACTGTAGATAAAGTACTTGAGGTTTATTTTTTGTTTATTTATAAAAAAAGTTATTTTAAGTTTTATTTTATCCATGTGTAGTTTTTGTTTTAATAATAAAAAGTACAAAT
>MU158812.1:1991433-2019178 GCA_015888305.1 Antheraea pernyi | reverse complement strand
TTTTTTTTTTATAGTAGCACGGCAAAGTGACTGCACTATGCCTGATGGTAAGCATAGTACAATCCAAAAACAATGGCGACCATCGAGTACATACTGTCCATCGCCGGTCGCCGCTGTCATGCCGGCCTGCGAAAAGCTGGATATGCACAGGCTGATCCCGAAACGCGACCCGCAAAAGCGAATCACTATGACGGGCTTTTTCGCCATATACATGGTGGTTGCGACCCAGTCAGGCTGTAGAACCCTACCACCCCGCTATCGCCATTGCCTCGTTCGTTATTCATCAGGGTGCACCACGTGCAGGTGAGGTTGGCTTGGATGTCTCAATTCTTAGATGTTATTTGACACCCCTTACACCCCGAAATCTTAATAATGTGAACCTAGATAAAGTCTTTTTCTTTTGTTAGAGGATTTTCTTATTACCCAATTTAAAAAAAGGCTCTCTTTTGCGTGAGGAGTTTGCTGACCACGGGGCTAGCATACTCTTCGTGGGAAACGTACGAATAACAGCTTGTTCTTTAGTATTATACTAGCCTCTGTCCGCGACTTCATTCGCGTGGAATAGTTACTTTGGGCTAACGCTAACACGCAGCGGAAGTTCTCAAGAGGAAAAAAACCCCGATTTTGAAACATTTTTCATTGTTGCTCCGCTCCTATTGGTCTTATCGTGATGATATATAGCATATAACCTTCCTCGATTAATGATCTATATAACACTGAAATAATTTTTCAAATCGGATCAGTAGTTTCTGAGATTACCCCCTACAACGTCACAAACTCACAAATTCACAAACTTTACCTCTTTATAATATGAGTATAGATTTAATAATATATTTTCAGTTATCATAATTTTACCATGTTACGCATGGTCGTTAAAAGATATCTCGTTAATAGAGGAAAGTAAAATATACAGTTTCTTTAAAAATCGTCTTTTAGAAAGTTTGTTTTTAAACATGTTTGGCATAACGATTGCAGTTTAGCTCTCTATAAACAAGAACTGACAGATTGACGCCAGCCTGTATCTATATAAACCTTCGAGTAAACAGAGGTTCATCTTTATAAAGACAAAATATTTATTATTTGTAATTGCTGCGATAGGGTCAGATATTTATTTAATTGTGCCGCTATCAAACAGACCATACGAATAATCGAAAGGCAATAATATCTTTTGGAGAGTATTTAGTCGCAATTTCTACTTTACTAATTGCGTTATTATTCCACGATTCATAAATTTGAAAGACAATTTTAATTATGAATAGTTTTATGCAACTTAATTGTTTTGCAGATGGAATGCGGTCTCGCAATTGTATGTGACTGTGTGTATGTTTTCTGAAAGTTTATAAAAACTAAAGATGTTAATTAAATTAATTTTACATATTTATATGTAACTGTTTTTTTTTTGTTTGCAATGCGACCACATTGCCTGACGGGAAGAATAGAACAATCCAGAAACATCGTCGTTCACATGAGTTCAACAATCCGTCGCCAGTTGTCGCTGATATATTTTAATATCTTAAATATTAATAAAAGGAAAAACAAATATCTCAATTTTATCCGATTTATTAATTTTGCTGTGCAAAACTCACAATTACTTTGTACTTTACGCGAGTAGAGCCGCGGTCACAGCTAGTATTTCATATGAACATAGATAGAAGTATTATATTTAGAATACATCAGCTATGGAAGTATTATTGTAATCTGTGACCTGGTCTATTAATTTATTTCTAAACTTAATTAAGAATATATGTTAATTTGAGTTTTAAAAGTTGCAGTAGGACTTCTAAAACCTTACGAAAATGGAATACCTTATATATGTTTTCCTATATTACATCCCTTATGTCTTTGCTTAGTATATTATCAGTTTAGATAAAGGCTTGAATACATAATACACTATAATTTATTCACCTCTTCTATATATCCATATAAATATTTCTTGATAAAAAATGATCAGTTTTTCATTCATCTAAACTCACCTTGATGCTTTTTATTTATACTGTTGCTATTGACCTTTATTCCATTTCCTCAACAGGTTGAGTACATTGTAATATAAATATGATACGTGCAAGTTTAATACACCTGTTAAATTTGTGAGTCATATGACAATAAGATATATTTTTAGTTTTCACAATACATGCAAATGCTTATTATAATAATTATTGTCGGAGTCGAAATGTCGAGATTGTAGCTGCAATAGCAAAGTATAATGTATGTCAATGCTAATCACTGCTAGCGAACACCCACTCGACAAGCAACTGCGGCCGCAAGGTCGGTTCTTAGGTGTACATACGTTTCTATCTAAAAGTACTCACGAAATTATTTATACATCCTCAAACGCATAATTAAAAATGCGTTGGTTATTCAAATGAGAATGAATTAAAATGATACTCCAATAATTATTAAAAGGAGGTTGTATTATATGTTGTTCTTTTTCATAAAATCATCGTTGTTCTATTTTCATTGATTAAGTAACAGATACCCAAGACTTCATCTGCATTGTAAATTATCTTAATAATATTGTTAGCAATTTTGAACAAAAATAAACAATTATTGCTTATTAAAAACAGAACTGGCCAATTTAGATATAAACTGCTAAGAATCAACTCTAACAATTAATCACTCGTTAAATAACCAACACGAGTTCGGACAGAGCCACCGCATTATACGACGGCCACCGAAAAAGTGAATCAACACGGCAAGCACCGCCCCTTATATGGGCCGACGCAGTAAAACTACCCGACATTTTCATTTATTTCCAACAATATATTTAATGTAAACATTCAAGCAAAAATATACTTTATTTACAAAATTTGTATGTAAACAATTACAATGTTATTCGTTTACTTCTTCTCTCCTACGTGTGCGCATAATATCACTTGCTCTACTTTATACGTCGCTAAATGCATAGTGCTTGTAAGTCAGTTTGTTAAAACTTTAATAACTTTGTATTAAATAAAGATATAGCAATGATTATCTTTAGACAAGGACGAAGTTTCGAAGACCTAGACTTAAACATAATTGATGGAAATCTATCTGGTAGTTTTTCCGTGATGCGTACATAAATACAGGCTTCTTTCACTTGATGTATATAAGATACTAGCTTTTGCATGCGATTTAGTCCGCGTTATTATTAATTATATCCTGATAAATGAACTATCGAATACTGAAAAAAATTTTCAAATCGGGCCAGTAGTTCCTGAGATTTGCACATTCAAGCAAACAAACTCTTCAGCTTTATAATATTAAGTATAGATTTAAAGTAGATTTATTGTCGCATAAATTAGCCTCAGTGAAATTTCCGAGGTCAAAAATGTCGTACGGGTAAAGTGGCTGTCGTAGTGTTACATCATCAAATGCTGTGAGATCCCATAAAACAGGGAAAGTATGCGACTGAACAGCCGCTTCGCCGGAGGCCATCGAACAATGTCACGCCCATCCTACGCTAACTATATAATATATAGCCAGAAAGAAAGTGAAACCGCCATAACATCTTTGTGTTCTAAAATATGGTTGATAAAATATTATATTTTAAAGCGTTGCAAAATACATTATGTGCAGTACAGTAACGTAAAAGGGCACGATTTGTGTTCTGCCTTCACGGTTGGTTAGCTGTTCCGCCCTCGTGATGGAGGCCTCTAATCCTATTCGTATCGCTAGAAAAAAAACTATACAATTCAATGTGCACACAGTCATCGGCAGTACAAGAACGTTGTTTTATCGGAAGTTATATGATTCGTATCTTATTGTAAAAACCTCACATGATCTATGATAATAACATTGCATAGAAGATAGAATTTGTGATAATAAAAATCCATAGACAAACTCATATTTACATGTGATGTTTAAATTTCGAAATAGCTATAAATTTACGATATTTTGACCGTACCGTGATAAACGATAAAGTGTGTGTTTTTTTTTACAGAGATTGTCATTAAACTTTTTGTTATTGGTTTTGTAGGAATATTTTTATGCTCAATCAATTTTTTGCCAGATTATTAGTATACTAGCTGTTAATATTAGAATATATATGCCTATAGATTTACGGAAGCGGGAGAACAAAACATATCAATGTTAAGTTTGGTGATGTATTGTTTCGTGCTAGGTCACGCTGTACATGGTGTCTAACCTGTTAGCGCACGTATACTGATCAGCCTTTATAAATGATTAAAATATTGGTACAAATAAAAATATGAAAAAAGAGCTGTTGTAGCTAAGTTTGGAATAGAACAGCTTCTACCCAGAAAATGCAAAACTTAAATCTCAGTCACACATACGGTAAAGTGATGATTTGTAATTTGATATGAGTTTGCATAAAATAAAAGGTATTTGGTTGGTGTTCCGTTATCTTCCGTTTAGGAACCCCTGCTATACGTTCGCTGATGAAGCGAACGTTCTTAGAAAGCCAATATGCGAAATTATTATAAAACTGACATTCAATTAATTATATGACCCTTAAGCGACTTCTTACAGTTGTTACTGAAAATCTGTTCGCAATAACCTACCAATGTGTTCCTTAACTGTACTCGAGTGACCGCTTAAGTTCCCTTCTAGGTTTAATTGCATCATCGTCTTCATAAGAGTTTAATCTGTGGTCTTAAGAGTAGCCTGTATAACAAGGTATATAAAATATTATAAATACCGAAATATTTATAGATTATATAGATTTATAAAAAAGATGCGATTTTCATTCTATAAATAAATACAGAATTACAAATGTTTTGTTTTTTTTTTTAATATTATAGGAGGCAAACGAACAGATGGGTCACCTGATGTTAAGTGATCACCACCGTCCATAGACACTTGCAGCACCAGGGGAGTCGCAAGTGCGTTGCCAGCCCTTGTTGGGGGGTAGGAAGGGGATGGTAGGTAAGTCTCCGGCGCTCTCACTGACCGAACGAAACGCAACAATGCAAGCACTGTTACTTCACGTCGGTTTTCTCTGAGAGAGTGGTAGTATCCGGGTCGAGCCGACCCATTCATGCTGAAACCAGTAATAGCTTCAGCTTGACTCTACCACCTACAAAATGTGCCGCATAAGGCTAAACTAAATCGCCTCCTATGATTTATTTCCTACGAAAATATATATGGCTGATAAAAACGTTTTATATTTTGTTGGAGAGACATAAAAAATCAACAAAGCTGAAACACTATAATTGCCGCAGAATATTTCCGCCTTCGAGAATTCTGCCACCTACGAGATTTTGGTGCCTATTTAGAAATGTCGTCACTGTGTCTACAAGTGGTTTT
Organism: Antheraea pernyi; assembly: GCA_015888305.1. Classification (NCBI taxonomy): domain Eukaryota; kingdom Metazoa; phylum Arthropoda; class Insecta; order Lepidoptera; family Saturniidae; genus Antheraea; species Antheraea pernyi. The sequence goes on along the minus strand of MU158812.1, from coordinate 2,013,934 downwards.
AATGTTTACAAAAACTATAACCGTCTTATTACAAAAAAGTTAAATACGTATTAAATACTTGGTTTAAAAATGTTTCCTAATGCACCGCGTTCGACCAAGGCAAGTAAGTTCGCGTTGTCCTTTTTCACAAATCTAACCTAACGTAACCAAAGCGAGACAAAAAAAGCAAGATGGTGAACATTCAGCGACCGCGGTGCATTTAATTACACCATTTTAAAGCCAGGGTTCAATACGTATTTAACTTTTTTGTAATAACACCGTAAATGTTTGAATTTGATTACTTAATATCCTTACCAATATTATTAATGTAAAACTTTGTTTGTTTGTTACGCTTTCACGCCTTAATTGCTCAACGGATCGTCTTGAGATTTTGTATACATGTTAAAGGTAATAGGGTAACTTTTATTCAGAGGAATGTACTATTTCCGAGGGATAAGTGAACTTTACATTAACGGGATCGAATCAGCAAGGAAATTCTAGTTTTTATAATAAATTTAACAAAGAAATAGAGTAAGTAGTTTACGAAATGAATGATAAAATCAGACGTACTTAATCAACGCTTTAATAAAACTATACTAACAAATTCCTGACTGTTTGTTTCCATATAAAACAGTCAATTACAATTGTTATTTTATTATAGTCTGAAAAATATTTATACTAGCAGGCCCGGTGGACGTGATCCCACCCTGATAATAAAAAAAAACCTTAACAAATGATATACCTATATCTTCTTCATAAATCACATTATCTACTGCGAAATCCATTCAGTAGTTTTTGAGTTTATCGCGAACAGACAGACAAACAGACGTGGCAGAGGACCTTGTTATATAATATGTAATGAAAACAATAAAAACTTTGTCCTTGTTGACATGAGCTGTAAAAATGGCGATTTGTTGCGCTACTGATCACGTTTTCCATAATATAAACGAAGCGGAATTCTTAGTCGTGTATTTTTCTATGTAAAGTAATTAATTTGTCAATACCATTAACAACCGCTAACAAAACTTGGTACGCGTCTATTTTCAATATAAGATTTTTGAAAGAATCTTCAGTGTGCGATCGATCGAAAGTTCCAGAAACCTACCTTACCTCTTTAGAATATGTAGCATGTATGCAGTATGTTTGTATGTCGCTTTCTAAGATAGGAAAAGATACAGTTAACCATAGTTTTTATGTTGGTTTCTTTAGATTAGTCAGTAAATAAAATTTGCCGGATATAGCCTTTTATAATCAAACCGAGACGTATTATTTTCCTACACGAAAATAAAGTCACATTTGTGGGGGTGGTGATATCGGTGGCAGGCACCGCACCGCGGCTCTTCTATAGTATCATTTAATAATTCACATTGAAGACTTTCATCGTTATGTTTTGATCATGGGAGATTTGATAGATAATATTATAGAAGTCGGACAAAATAAAATGCTTATCACTTTTATTCAGAAGGTGTATTGACAGAGGATTTGTTATAAATCCAGATATGGTTAACATATCCGTCAAGGTCTATGTTGGTATCATATACCATCGTTATAATATTTTACGATAATAATATTTTCTTTATGATACGATTCTGTAATTTTTTTTTCAAATGTTCCATCTATCAAATTAAGTAATATAGGTATTGAAAATGACTTCTTTAGGCATTATATTTAAAAGTACAGGTGTATGAATAATGTTGGAATCGAATCGAATATTCGAACCATTCGAATTCATGGGAAAATCCTAAAGAATATCCCGCCGGGCAGCAGAGGATTGATGAGCAGAGAACTAAAACCCCATGGTACTTTCTTACACTTATTGGCGGGGGGAGCAGGGACTGCTTACTCGGCACGTCTGCTCTTCTGACAGGTGTTGTCCCTTCCTAAGAGGCCCCGACTACTGTCCAAGGGGACAAATTAGACCCGCCTGAGGAACTGTGAGAATAACATCGACTCGATGCGTCTCCACCACATGGACCTGTGCAGTTTAACTGCCCGGGCGACGGACATGCCCATGTCTATGCCCCGGAGTATCCAATAAACCCTAGTAAATAAGCCTGCAATGTCATTTAATAAACCGTTCTGTTAAAGCTTCAGTACTTTACGGTATTTTGTAACTTATTATTAAGAAATCAACGTTACAAGGCGATGATAACTATTCCGGCATATCATTCTAAACGCATCAGTCGTAATAGAAGTTCCGAGGCAGGTCTGTTATATACCCCGCTGTCTACTATAATTCGATCCACATTACGTGTCAGTTAATAATGCAGTTCGACGTTAGCGTCTTGCGTGGATTAGCATTACAAGTACATACATAATTACTTCAAACTGGAGCATAACTGCTAGTGTAAATGTCAGCTGATAGTTTGAAAACCGTTTCTTGTGCAGTGAAGCCAAAACACATGGAGTTTGCTAATTATAAACTATTCTCTGGTATAATTATGTAATCCACAGTTAGATAATCATAGTTAATATGATAAAACTTAATAAGTTCCTACTAATTTATATTTTAACTAGTTTCTGCTCATGGCTTCACCCGCTTTAAATCCGCCGATCGCTCGGGAACAATACTCTTTCTGGTTTATAGCTTTTTTTTTTAATGTGTTGAAATCCCTTATAGATACGCCCCCGGCCCATCCCCTCAGGTCCGGCTACGGTGGCGGGAGGAGTTGGGCGAAGCGCCGCCTCCTCCCGCCGGTCCTCCGTTGGCGGTGAGGGCCACTTATAGGGTCTATCTCGCGGTCCCTCTCCGCCGCCTCCTTCTGCGAGATGACCTCCTCGCAGAAGGAGGCCATCGCTCGCCAAGCCTGTTCGCTGCCGAGCATGGCCAAAACCACGCTCGACTCGAACAGAGTGTGCTGCGCGGTGTCCTCATCAGCGCCGCACTCATGACATGCGGCGGTCGGCTCCCTGCGTACGATATGGTGCAGGTACCACCCGAAGCAACCGTGCCCGGTGATTACCTGCACCATCCGGAACGTCAGGGAGCCCCACTTCCATCCCATCCACTCCCGCAGGACCGGGCGGACGGCATCCACTGCATAACGCCCATAGCGCGCGTCCGCCAGGTCCTGCATCCACCTCTCGACCGCCACCTCCCGGATCTCCCGCCTCTTAATTTCAACTTCCCTGAGAGCCGGAGGCTCACCACTACGCTTTCTCGCCGCCGTGTACTGATACACAACGGCGAGAACACCCGCCTCCAGCTCCCAGGGTAGGGAGCCGGCGAGCGTGAAAGCCGCCGCCGAGGACACCTTGCGGTATGCCCGGACCGCCCTCAGTGGTTTCTGGTTTATAGTCTGGCTATGTCATTTTCTGTACTCTCAAGAATGTCTATGTGAAATTTCATGATGGTCGGTTCGTTAGTTAAGGCATGAAAGCGTAACAACTCTCATTAATATTTATAATATTAGTAAACATTGAAATTTAGCCAATGAATATAGGTAATATAATCAATAGGTCACAATTATACATTTGTAGGTGTGTTAAAAATATAAAAGAACTAAATTAAAACTATTGTTATATGTTTCAAACTACTAATTTATGTAATTTTATATCCGACTTTCTTTTATCACTCTGTATAAATAGGCTAACTGTGAACACGCTGTAGTGTCCTCATCAATGTTTCAGACCGCTCTGAATATAGCCGTAAGTTCGTGCTTGTGCTTGATATCGTGAAGTGTTTCATACAGAACACAGTTCAAATATTATATATTTATTCTTTATTTATTTATTTATTTATTTATTCATTGTGTGAATGTTATACATATAATATGATACGTATTCATACCTAAATTTGTGTTCTGTGCGGCTCTATACAGCAAAAATTTTGGCGTGGACTGTAAGTGGATAACATTTCTTCCAATTAATAACTTATATATCTCTTTGTCCATAATCTTACCTTGTTATTGAGCGTCAATCCGACTTAAAATGTTAACAACCTAAGTTTAGAAGAACACTTGACTCTTAGTGTACGTCCAGAGAGGACGCTATAATCGAGTGTCCTGAGTGGCGCGCGAGCGTCGCTCTTGGACGCTGGACGCCCCGCTGGACGCACCGCCGAACGCAGATGCACTAAGGCCGTACACTTAGTGCACTGTGCTGCTACCCAAACACACTTGAAGGTGTTGGGTGACAGATTTGCAGCTTCCTTGGTGACTAGCCCGATGTTTTTTTAGAAAATATATAAACAGTAAACCAAAATGTCCGTTTCCGTATTTACTATTATTTATTACATTGTAACTTTTCACCGTGACATTCTTCAACTTTTTATTTATAATAATCAGAGTGTAAGTTGCCCATATCTTTTTCCAGGTCCCAGGTTATATTTATGTAAAATTTAATTGCATTCGATAATGAGATTTAGTTACAGTCCAAAAATGTAGGCCAAAAGGTTACAAACAGATATATAGACAAAGTTACTCTCGCATTAATAGTATTAGGAATTTATTAATATGCATGATTGATCATCTTGATATATATATATATATATATATATATATATATATATATATATATATATATATATATATATATATATATATATATTTCTAAAATGTCCATAACCTTTTTGAAATAATCTTGAATGTAATTAAGTATTGCAATTATAATAACTAATTGACATTTAAAAAATAATGTAACCAACATATGAAACAGCCAATTTTTTTTTCGTCTCGTTCTATTGTCTCTGTTGGCACTGTTAGTTCCATTCTCATAGTGTAAAACAGTACTTACATGTGTAAACGAAACATGCCTCGGTATGCATTACGTAAACCAAGAAGTATAACACAATATCTAACTAATCTAACAAAAGCCAGCGCTACCTTAGTTCGGTGATTGTGGTCATTATACTTAACTGTTACTACACACTTTTGATTGCCGATGGCGTAACGTTTTTGCTTGACGGGTTAATTGTGAATATCGTTATATCGCAAAGCTAAATAGTAATAATGTTTATTATAAACTTCACGCCTACGTCTGTTATTAATCAACTGTTTAATCACCGAAGAGATGGTGACTAATAAAGCTTTATAAATAATGTTCTATGTCAGCACTATTCGATTATCAGAAATGTTGAAATGGATATAAAAGTTGATTATACCTTGTCAGTCATCACTTCTTAGATTCTTGTACGGTATCAAGTAATTACTTCTTACGATGACTTTATACAGCTGTAGTTTGTTGATCAACTAGTTAGTGGCAAAAGCTTCGTTTTCATTGAAAATAGGTTTTCTGTTTCACGGGAATTTCAATTTTTTATTTGAATTATTATTGTTTTAAAAAAGTCTTACAATTTATTAACTGATTCCACGTGGAGTAGCGTAATGACGATGCAGTCTAATATGCTGAAAAATCCTTTATCTTCCAGTAAAAGACTCAGTAATTGGAAGTAAACCCGAATAAACAACAGACAATTTGATTTATTTGTATAAACTGTGAGGTATAACGATGTATCAATAATGTCCATATAAATAATCTTCTTGAATTTCCAATTGAAAAGATATCTAAATATAAAGGACGGGAGTTACTGACGGAGTTAGATAATACATCACTTTACTAAACCCACAGGACTAAAAGCTCTCGTGCATTTTATTACGCCGTTTCCTGTCTGGATTCAAAGGGTCGGCCGCTCTCAATGTTTCTCATTAATAAACAATGTCATGCATCAAAGGGTTCGATTCTTTCGATAATTTTAGCCTAGGAAATGATATACGTTATTACGTTTTAAAGATAAGTACACGGGATTGCTACTTGAATATTAAAAACTATTAAGAGACCTAAAGTATAACTACAAAAATACAATCATTACTAACTTCTGCCCGCGATTTTGAGCTAACGCTCACTTTATTAACTCGCGACTTCGTTTACGTAGAAAATGAAAATATTTTTAAATAATACGTAGGTTAACCCCAATTTTGAAACATTCTTCATTGGTGCTCCGGTCCTATAGGTCTTAGCGTGATGATATATAGCATATAGCCTTCCTCGATAAATAAGCTATCTAGCACTGAAATATTTTTTTTCAAATCGGACCAGTTATTCATGAGATAACGCGTTCAAGCAAAAAAACTCTTCAGATTTACAATATTAGTATAGAAGTGTAGATTAATTTGTCTAAATATATTCTCATAAATAATATGTCTTAACCTACTTCTGAACATTATATCGTAAACATGTTTTGTTTTAATATAAATTTATTGATACATTGGACGATTTATGACGCTACGCGGTGTGGTGTCGCGCCGTGACGATAGGATGTTTGCAGTTTTGCATTACAAATAAAATGTCGTGCACGTAGTTGGATACCGGGTCACTGCCTGCTTGACAATTGTGTACATTGTCAATTCCACTCGCTTCCAATGCTCTGGTAATAGCGTTAGTGCACACATTGATCGTCGTAACAAAACGCCATGTTCGTGATACGTCGCTGTTTGAATGAATTCCAATTGCCCCGAGGCCAATCTAATACTAGTTCATTTTGTTGGCTTTTAAATATATATATAAAAAAAATGATATATATTTCGCGAACGTGCACGCAGTCATGCAATGTTCCTTTCTATGTCGACTCTGTATGTGTGATTTATATGTTGCTTGCAAAACGTTCCATTTAACAATGGGTATTATTATGTTTTTTGCGTATACTGTCATACTAGATAAGTAAAGTGAATACATTATATTTCGTCGCCTATAATAACCTCTTTAGATTTTGTCTTAATACTAATATTTATTGTTATCTAGAGGTACAAATATAAATATCTCTAAAAGCCGAGTAGCACGCGTCACGTGTTTGTTTGTACTTTGCACACTTGTTAACTACTTTTACCACTTGCACATTTCTTAAACATACATAACACAATGAAAGTAACAAACGAATACGAATATTCCCTGCTGGTAGGTCAGAGTTAACTAGATATGAAATATTTCGTATATCACTGCTATTTTTTCAAATATTCTGATAATAATAATTGCTCATATAAAATTATAGATTCATATAGCTGCTAATTTTTATGCGATGTTATGAATACAAATTACCTGTGAATTATAATTCGCAAAATTCACATCTGTTATATGAGGAGCAGGAGCTAGTTAGGTGGTTTGAATTATATTATTTCTTCATTTTCTTCGTAAAAACCGTCGAGCTACAAAAAGTCGTTGTAGTGCTTGTTATAGCCGAAATTTAATATAGCTACGGTATGACAATAGTTTTAAAAGGTATGTAGCAGGTTTCCATGTATCGCCTGCGAAATCTCTCTCTCTCTCTTGGGATCCTATGTTCCCAAACTGTCGGAGCAGAGGGCATACACAATGCTTCTCCATCTCGATCTGTCGATGTCTTGACGCTTCACCTCACTCCAGTAAGCCCAATTTTCGTTCACTCTGCGAGCACAGATCTTAGCCAGGTTCGTTTAGGTCGACCACGTTTCCGCTTACCTTGGGGATTCCAGTCCAACGTCTGATTAGGGATATGACTGTTGTCCTTTCGCAAACTGTGGCCAAAGTATGTGTGTGTACTTATGTACACGCGTTAGAAGTTATACTTCTTAGGCGTAACAAGATAAAAATCTTTTCAAAAATTTTATCATTCGCTTTATTCTTTATTCTGTAGCAAAAACGACACTAACAATAGAAAAAGTTGACAATAGTTAACTTCAGGGTGTTGGTTTTTCGTGACGATGTGCGCGCGCATCGTAAAAATTTACTCTCATCATTTTTCCCTAACGCGCCAAAAGAAGTATAACTTCAAAAACAAATATTTCACTATTATAGAATAATAAAATAGCTGTAATTTCCAAGTATTAAACGTATAAATGCAACAGATGTTTCAGCAGTTGTAGTGCCAAGGACAAGGACCTACATTCCGTTGTTTTTCATTCCGACATATACATTAATTAAAGATACTCATCGGTAAATATAAAATTCCACGCCCTTTCTGGCGTTCAACGAAAGGTCACATATACTTATTAGGCTGACATATCCATCGTAATAGGCTAGTTGATATAGCTAAATATATTCGCAGCTTTCAAAATGGCTCAACAGACGGTTGACGATTAAAAAATTCAAGTAGACCGGTCGGACGGCATTCATTGACATTTACATTATGTTAACAAACTGGACGAGTTACCTCTGCCTTTTGGACGTGAAAAGAAAGTAGTTACGCTTGGCAGACGATATGTGGATCGAAACGTTTCTTTATCTATGCTGTTATTTTATCAATAACTGTGTAATTTGCTATCAGTATGAGAATTTGTTAACGGTAAAGTTCTCTGAAATGAAGAATACCAGTTAGGTACGTTATAATTATCGCGACGTATCCATTAGATAATGCTTCGAATAAACATCATTGTTATTCTGTGATGTTTTTTGTTTTGTTAACGAACAAATCTGAAGTCCACTTTTTGTTTGTCTTGAAGAAACTTTTTTTTTTTCGAACTGACTACTCTATTGACCAAGCAAGGTCTTAACATCTTCACCGGACTACTAAGGCGAGCGCTTAAGGCACTCAGCCGATTTTATTTTGACAACTAGCTCAAGGGTGCGCGGCACACCTCGGCGTTGGCTGTTGCCTGATACATGCAATTCGCGACCTATGTGACCTAACCTAGGCTAAAATAACTATTCATACTTGAAACATATATGTGTACCAAGCATATATACCTCAACAACCCTTATATATATTTCGTATCGGATAATATTCTAAATTATTTCAGTTTGATAAGGGAAAAAATAAAACCCGATTTCAAACGAAAATACGGTTAAGATTGGCCGGTGGTTTTCTAATTGGAATCTAGTAGGAGGAACAACTCTATCACCCGAAAAACCTTTAGCAAGTAAACTTTATAGATGTATTCCTTAAATAATAGTTAAATAATGAAGCTATCAGTTAATATAAGTTTAGTGAAACTGATATCTTCTCACATACGTTTTATACTAATGACGGTGGAAAACTATTTTTTTAGCGTCCAAAGACTGTCAATGAATGGTATTCAATACGTAATTAGCCTTTTTATACTAACACCCTACCTACATGTTTAATAGAAAACATACAAGTTATGTATTACCTGCAACTACGTGTTTACTAAATGAATTCCATGAAATCCCGCATGAAGTAAAGCGTTCATTGTCTCCATGTGTCATGTCTGTCCAGCAGTAAATTATTCGCAATCCAATTATTTTAAGTTTAAAGGGATATTGTCGTTTTTATATATGTTTCTATATTCTAATTGGATATATCACGTTGCAAAACATTCATATGTAAAAGTGAATGTAGAATAATGAGTTCAATGTATTGGCATTGTATGGTATGGTATTATTGGTGATTGTAGCAATGTTCATTTTTTTTTTATTCAATTGTTCCTTACTAATATTATAAATGCGATAGTCAGTTTGTTTGTTTGCTACTCATCCTCGTCGTAACTACAGAACCGATTATCATTAAATTTTGCATATCATAATATGTTATTAAGGGTACAGGAGAAGACACATGGTACCTTTCATTCAGGAAAAATATACTCTTACCGAAAGGTAGATCAAATCTTCATTACCGCGAGGGAAGCCGCGAGTAATAACTAGTTTTAAACATTTGTTAACGTTATTGGTATCTATATAGTGTTTATAAGTAATTTTAAAACAACAAAAAAAAAACTTATCCGCCAATAATAATGTCAACTTTTTCTTTCGTAGGTAAAGTATTTTCTAATGTTTTAAAATGCTTTAAAAACGCACACACTCAGGTTTTCGAATATAAGATTAAGTGAAGTGAGATATAGACAATTGGCAACAATATTATACATTTAAGGGTTACTATGCCTTATACCCTAAATATCACCAGTAAACAAATATCTGTATCGTATTGCCTAAAACAGAGCCAATCGAGGCCATTAGAGAGCTCTACAACTTCCCCAATCTTTATGAATCATCAACTCAGTCTGAGTTAATAACGCAGGACGTCGTAAGGAAATACCGTATCAATATATATTTTCCATGTTATATTACTTTAAGAACTTCTGTTTATTTGATGTAAAGTTCCATAGATTAACATCTCACTCACACTATACGATTGTCCTAGATAATATTATAAGTGCAAAAGTGATTTTGTTACGTTTTCTAACTACTTAAACCATCACCATGAAATTTTCCATACACGTTGACAAGGTTATAGATGAGGACATAAGGTACCTCTCATTCACAAATAAGCACAATTAAAAAACAAAGCGAATCCGCGGACAAAAACTAACACAATTATAATTTATACGTGCAAATGAAATCGAAGTGTCTGTGGCTTCTTCAGGTTAATTTCCGAAACAACTGAAAATCTTTTTACGAAAATTTTAGTGGTAGATAAAAGATTTCTTCATTACGCTTATCTATAGGGTTGGTAGTACCGGTGATAAAGTGTAGCCAACATTTTATCCAGATAAAACAGTAGTTTTCATAAAACAATAAAAGATTATATAAACATGAAAGAGATTGTTCTTCGTTTCCGTTCGGAGACACATCTAGGTAATTTGGACAGTATTACAGATATAATATTATATATATATATATATATATCATAGGAGGCCATCGAAAATGCGGGTCAATCTGATGTAAAGTGATCACCGCCGTCCATAGACATTAGCGACACCAGGGGAGTCGCAAGTGCGTTGTCAACCTGTGTTTCGGGGGAAAGGGGTAGGGGAGTGGAGAGGGGAGAAGAGAGGGAAGGGGAGGTGTGCCTCCGGCGCTCTTACTGACCGAACGAAACGCAACAATGCAAGCACTGTTACGTCACGTCGGTTTTCTGTGAGAGGGTGGTACTACCCCGGACGATCCGACCCATTCATGGCGAAACCAGTAATAGCTTTAACGTGGCTCTACCACCTTCAATTAGCAATTTAATAATCTCAGCAATTAAATGAAGTTTTTAACTAAAGTTACTAAGTAATAACGAATAGCTTAAAACTTAACCGAAACTCAGTAGTTCAACTAATGTTCAATAAAAGATGCTCAGACATATATCATTGTTGATTTTGCATAGTATTATATGAACGAATAGATTGTACATTAGAAATTTGCATATGCTAACGATCACGCTTCAATGATGAACGAATGTTACCAGAAAAAATACCTCAATGTTTATTTAAGCGAATGTTGTTACGTTGTAGTCAAACAATTCAAGATAAACGAACGGCACGTTTTAAAGCGATAAAGTCATAACATGCTCGGAATCCGCGTCGATCGATTTAGATTCAAATCCTGCAATTAACCTAAGCTTTCGACATATCGATGCGACCACAGCATGGTTGCAGGGTTCTTTCTAAGCACGCTTTTCTACCACCCTAACATTGAAAATCTTTCGACAAGCACATGTTGGCGTGTTCCAGCGGTCGCACTTGAGAGTCAGTCACTCTTGGGGGTTAAACGTGTTTTACCTTCTAAGACCACGTCGCTATTTAACATCATATGAAATTGTGACCAAACGCTAAAATCTATAAAGTCTATAAATATAAACGATACATTTTGAAGGTGGCAAAGTCCAATTATACATATCAAGTAAACTACCGAGACGTCAGGAAAAACTAATAAACGGGGTAGTCCGGTGAAGCTGTTAAGACCTTGCTTGGTCAATAGCGTAGTCAGTTCAAAAAAAAAAGTAATAAACGTTATTGCAATTTTATATGGAAAAATCACAAGACACTTTACCTTCTTAATTTTAGGGCTACTTCTTTATTTTTAATTAATGTGAATATTGAAGTGTACGGTGCATAAGCATCTACCATAAACACAATTCAAAGCACGCTTCATGCAACAAAATCATTCATTTATAGGTACTTGACTGTTATTAATCTTGCAAAATGTTCTATACCAGAAGAATAGCGGAAAAATGAATGCCTTGCGTACATTTAAAGACACAAGTACAAGGCATTATTTATTTGCCTTTTCATTTTCGAGATTATATTGAATGTATTTCTTTAGTACTTTAGCCTTTATTTACGCGGTTATATGTATATAACATTGACGTCAGTTGTTGTACATTCATTGTTAGGTATTACCGGTAGGTATATTCAACCTACTGTAGTTTCATGAATTTTAACCGCTTCGTGTGATTAAAAATAATATTTTTCTTACATATATTACACATTTTATATGATTAACAAATATGTAATTGATTGTATAATCCGATTCTATATCTACATAGAAATACCATTAGGTATTAAGAGTCGCATTATCAGTCAGAAATTATCAAATAATTTGGTAAATAAATAATAAGTAGTACATTAATTTCAACTTTGCGGGAAACGTTTGGGCGGTATGCCGTTACGCTGTCTCAATGGCACGTTCACATTAACATAATAAGGTATTTGAGAAGTAGTAAGGAGAAGTTTTAGACCGATAAATTATTTTGCATAATATTAACAAAGTGCAATAAACTGCATTGGTGCGTAAATAGTAATAAATGACGAATTGTAATACTGCACGGTGGCACGTCTAGTCTTCGCAAAACGTGACGTGAGCCGGCCTTGGCGGTCGGTCTACGTTCGGCAAATACCGATATCGCTCGGTTAAGTTATCTATCCTTGTTGCACTCAATGGATTTTCTGTCCCAGGTGTCTCGAATTTTCATATATAACATGAAACGAAAATGCCTCAGCCGCGGCTACTCACATGGGTATATTGGACTTTATTGCTCTCACGTAAAAATTCATTTTTGTGTGAGAATACACAGGCGATTACGTTGCTACAGTCCTAGTAAACTGTGCTATAGTTCTTTCTCTTTCTCTGAAACCACACGGCAACATCTGTCCAGTATGGTAAAAGTGTTGACGAGATACGGGTTGTTACACGGTTTGAAAGTACAAACTACACTCGAATATATCGAAAAACGAAGTGATTCGCTTTGATTTCTCAATAGCTGTTGATTTCGAATTTTTGTCATCGCAGTGAAATTTAATCGATCTTTAAGAAACCGTAAGCGAATTTACAAAAAGGGATTTATAACGAAACACGAGTTGAATTAATTATTTTGAAAACATTCGATTTGTCGTCATTTTGTCAGTGGTAGTAGTGTTCGGACTTGTATCGCTGTGCAGTTAGGGAGCGTTAACAATTACTAGTGAGTGCGTGTATCGGATACGGCCCAGTGAGCACCGACCTCGTCTTCTGTGTCCCAGTGTTGATGTACATCACAGTATTTGTATTAACGTGGGAAGTGACTGATGAAGGATTGTGCTGTTAAATTGGCCGCCCGAATTGGGCGTCATGCGGGCCCTCGTGGTTGCGACTAATGTTCACAGACACCGGCAAAACGGCGTCAACCGAGACGGCTACGGTACTGGCACCACAGGTTCGCTTTCTTCAATAAATAATTGCTTAATAAGACACCTATATACACTATATAAGTTTGATATCTAACTCTTGAATAATAATTGGCCGTCACGTCGGACACGAATTGCAAAGTTTTGTAGTGTATGTGAAATTATTTACGAACAAGTTTCCAAGGTAATTTGTGAAGGGATTAACTACAAATTTAGTACATTAATGTAATGTACTAGAAACTGGAATTATCAGTTTAAAACGATATCCGAGTCTAAATTTAGTCAAACCCTTATCACGTTTATCGAGAATATTTAACACTGACATCGCAATGTACTATTTATGTATTCTATTGCTTCTGTAGGTATGTTACATGGTGTAGGTATGCGTAAGAAGACCACAAGGAACTCTACATATATGAAATTGAACAGAACTCTTTATGTTGGGTTTTTTTATTATTATAATTGTTACCAAAACATATGAGTAAGTTCCAAATAGACGGCATAAAATCGTTATTTCACTATAACATTTCTAAAAGTGAAATGCAAAGAAACCGTTTTTATGAACTATGACTTCCTTTTAATGTAGAATTAAATGCGATAAATTGCCTCCATCATGCATACAGTTTTACCATGAGTTTCCTTAACGTATTTCTATATTACATTTTAAAGGTTAACCACCTGCCTTGTCTATTTTTAACAAGCACACGTAGTTACTCTCATTCTTCATATATAGAAACGAGCATTTTACATAAAAGCAATTAGCATACCAAAAAAAAAACGTAATAATGAGTGATTGCACAGGTCTTAGAAATTTTTGTGTTATGAAGTGTAAATCTTTCGAAGAACACTTTGCAATCCAAAGTATTGAATGTAATATTTGACTCAATTGAAAATGTAATTTAATATTATTAAACTGACTTGACAAATTTAATTAAGTTCAAAAACATTACGAGTAAACGTTTCATAAACGTTTCATATCTAACTGGAAACTTCCTAACGTACTACATAAACTGTTACCTAATCCAAGGAATAATTAATACGTACGTTGTTCAATCTATCGAGATTCTTATAATATCAGTGTAGTATATAAAATAATTATTTTCATCCAATCCAATTAAAGCATTTCATACAAAGACCTCCAAATATGTTAATTAAAGAGCAGATTCCTTACAAATATTTGGCAGATTTTGATATAACAAACATAACGGTACATCTTTCCGTACGTTGTTCAAACTACCGAGATTCTTGTAATATCAGCGTAGTATATAGAATTATTCTTTTCATCCAGTCCTAATAAAGTATTTCAAACAAAGACTTCTAAATATGATAATTGAAGAGCAAATTCCTTACAAACATTTGGCAGATTTTGATATCACAAACGTAACGGTACATCTTCACGTTATTCTATACGGTTACTTTTGTTCACTCTATACTTTAAATATCTCTGTGGATTTAATATACAGATCGCACTGTTGCAACAACTTATTAATGTAACGCGGAATACTGTGTCAGTAGTACATCTGTTTTGCAGTTAAGGCCTTTGATCATTACACTGCGAAATACGCCTACGCATATACACTCAGTTGATGCTTTCCATTGTCGCTGTGACATAATCTAAGTACAGAATAATTGACCATTTTACTCCGGTAAATGTCTTCCGCTCTTTACTGCCTCTTCTCTATTACTAAATCCACTACATAAACTGTATAGTCCTCGTCAAGATTTTGAGCGCTTTAAATACGAATGCACAGAACACTAAATGTAGGTATGTACGTATATGTATAACATTTTGTAGGTGGTAGACCCATTCTGAAGCTATCACTGGTCTCGTCCGGGGTACTACCACCCTCTCATACAAAACTGACGTGAAGTAACAGTGCTTGGATTGTTGCGTTTCGTTCGGTCAGTGAGAGCGCCGGAGGCCCATCTCCCCTCCTTCTCCTCTCATTCATCTCCTCCCGCTTTCCCTTCCCCCAAACACAGGCTGGCAGGTGTCGCAAGTGTCTATAGACGGCGGTGATCACTTACCATCAGGTGACCCGCTTGTTCGTTTGTCTACAATGATATAAAAAAAAACATCGAAAAAGAATAAATAGATGCCAATGTTAAATGCTTATGATGATATTTTTAGTTTCTTTTATATTCAAATGTGCACTGTATTATGCACAAACCCGAACCGAATGCTATATTCAGAGCGGTCAAAAAGATTGACTAACCAAAGACGATTTATTAACGATGTATGTATGTGACATCAATACCTAGTGCCATATACGTAAATGATCTTGAGTTTCATCATTTGCGCTCTTGACTTTTAGACGTATATAATAACCATGTATACGTTTTACCCATATTAAAATTCATTGTATTTTGTATTTACAATCTTCAAAAGTTTTACACATACACATTTTTATAAAAATGAGTGTTTGAAATGTGTATTTTTAAATGAATGATAGAATTTTGCATAATTCTTAAAGGAATTTAATCTTTTGTTATTATGCGGTTAATAAACTCTTGGCCTTAGCTGGTAACGATGAAATACTACAGTAAATAAAACTAAAGAACGTTCATCTATTATGAATCCAAATACCTTTAGATAATTCGTTATTTCACATAAATTTTTTTAAATGTTTATGTCATTCAATTAACATGTGTTGTAGCTTTGTCTTATAAAACACGTTATGATTTGGCTAAGAGATAATATGCTATATAATAGATTAGATAATGCTACAGCACTTATGTTTTCATAACAAAGCCTATTGTAATTTTTTATAAGTCTATGATGAATGATTTTTGATTTCCAAACAAACTCATCAGTATGATGATGATATTTATATCTTAAAATAAACGTTAAAGTTAAGACTTTATTAACCAATTGCGTTTAAAATAACTATAGTTTTATACATATTTGTAAGCAGAATAGAGATTGTATCAATGTTTATGCCTTCGTAAGAATGAAACGGTTTTTCAGTTCATAGATCACATTCATATATTTTTTTCTATAAATTATTTTATATACTTAACGCTTTATAATGTTTTTTTTTTTCAATATTTACATTGAATACACACATCTGAGGATAAAACTTTAAATCGTTTTTTTACACGTAATTATTTGGTTTCCTTTTTGTTCTTTCCCATCTGACAGATGGTTGCGTTCGAATAAGCAATTCCCGACGGTCGAGTTTTAAATACCTTAATAGGGTAATTTGAATGTACATACTAAACGTGAGATATTTACTTTGATTTTTTATAGTAAATGCGTGGGTATGGACACTGATAGACAATTTTATTAGAGGCAGAAGGAGATAAATGTCAGCATCGTGTTATTTTCTTGCGACACGTAACTGTAATTTTTATTCAACAGTACATTACTACTTACTTAAGGTGAACACCATGTATCATGGATTGTTTCTTAAATAAAATTAAATTGGGTAAGTGATTAGTACTATTATAACATAACTAGCCTAGTGCGTGGAATAGTTATTTTGGGCTAACACGTAGGGAAGCTCTCAAGAGAAAAATTAACCCGTTTTTGAATCATTATTCATTGGTACGCCGCTCCTATTGGTCTTAGCGTGATGATATATAGCCTATAAACTTCCTCGATAAATGTGAATATATAACACGGAAATATTTTTTTTCAAATTGGCCCAGTAGTTCCTGAGATTAGGGTTAGGCATGTCGGCAACGCACATGTGACACTTCTGATGTTACAAGGTTGCGGTAACCGCTTTACATCAGGCGGTTCGCATGCTTGTTTGCTACCAACGTGGTATATATATTTAAAAAAAAGATTACCCCCTACAACGTCACAAATTCACAAATTTTACCTCTTTATAATATTAGTATAGATTTATGTTATTTCACATCTCGTACTCTTTCTTACTCCTAAAATGTATCTAAGATTAAATAACGACCAGTTATAATTTCAACGAACGTAGGTATGACATGGAATGATACTTGAGAGTCATTGTTCTAAATTCAAAATTATTGAGATTATTTGAATTATTCGCATCGTCTTTTATCTAAATGTCAGTTACTTGACAGTTAGAATAATATCATTATTAAACGGAATTCTTTAATACTATTGACTTGTTCTGACAGCATGACTCACTCGTACTGAGATAGTATTTTTGTACCGATCTACATATGAGAACTGCTCTGCTCAAATTTTGACCTTAATCCTAAACATTTGCTTTTAGACTAGGTGTGCCTGCGACTCCGTCCGCGTGGAACCTAATGTAATAATTCAGTGACCAATAAAATCATCTGAATGTGTTAAGTCCATTTACGTATCTACTTTTCTCTCGTACCTAAGTCGCGTCGTCATTAAAATTACAGTAACTTTTGATAGATTGAACCGATTGTAATGAAACTAAAACTAAATGCTAATTAGTTCAGGATATGCTTTATGATTTTCTTGGTGAGGTTTCATCGTGAACGCAGTACTTTAGCAGCAATGCGTGTTCAAATATAAATACAGATATTTCTAAAAATGATTGAAGTGTATTTTATTACTTATTCACAAGACATTTGAAATTATTTTGTTCACAAAAATCTAAAAAATACAGACAAATTAGATTTAAATTTTTATTATATGTATAGATTATCTCCTGTGATCGGTGTATTTAATTTTATAAATATTATGTAATGAAAACTTTCATGACCATTTCACCACACTGCAGAACCAATTTTGGCCTAACGTTATTGTTCTTTGTATCGTATGTGTTCCGGATAGAACGACATAGACCAATTTTTATTCATGGTATATTTAGTTATTCTTTGCGTTAATTTAAATTGTAACTAGAGACTATTGTAAGACCCACATTTATGATGAATGTTCGTTAATGTGTAGGATATTGTTCTTTATGTGAAGTATGATTTGTGAACCGATTATAAAAAAAATCTGTTTAGTATTTTTTTGTGTCAGTTATCTTGGGGCCTACTTACCACGGAATCGTATGATCTCATTATTTTTTTATCGATATGGTTGTGCGAGTTGCAAGTGATTTGTTAATGTCCTTGGTTGGATATCACCACATATTTTTTGTTACGCCGTCGGACCAGATGCGTTGTTTTTCTACCGTGACACTTAAATCGAGAGCATAACTGGTTTCACTTGTACACTTTAGAATTTGTCAATAACGGCGTTCGACCATCAAACAGTGTTTTTTTTCCCCCTCGAACTTTAACGCGTAGTAGAAATCATTATTATGATACGTTTTAAGAAATCTCGTCACCATCGGAGCAGAAACTTTCCTAGTGTATAATGCGGTGAAAGCAGCATCGGAAACGTTTGATAAATATTATGCCAATAAATGTTTATGCAATATTATAGCCCGACGTGGCGAACAGCACGTGGAAGCAGCCCCGACTCGTACGCGATAAGGAATCGTGAAACGTGATCGATTATGCACAGGTTATTACTCTCTGTGTCCTAATAAAGCATACATCTGATAATGTTATTAGTTATCGTAACCACGTATAGACGCAATTATTAACTATTGGAATATATTACATAGATAGTCTGTGGTTGTTCGGACTGATGAACATTAAGTTAGAACTCAATTTAGCGATATATAGTTGCGAATAGGGTACAAGAAAAAGTTTGTTTTCTGTGAACTAGTAAGTACGTTATTCCTCCTATTTACCTCATTCGCAAGGATTACGTCGATACACGTCGATTGACGTGATGTCCTAATAAGCAAAACACAAAACCTTCAGCGCTTCGATTTTGTTTTCAAAATTTTATTTTAACTTGACATGATATGATGAAGCTACAAATCAACTTCGGTTCCGTTCAACCGATTGCTATTCATTTAGTATATGTAGATATTTTAACACAAACCATGTTTGAAAAACATCCATTTTGCCTCAGATAATTAAAAAAACGCGTGCCAATCCGCCAGCACAGTTATTATTATTATTATTATTTTAGTACTAAACTACCTACCGCTATTGTTACAGTAAACTGATTAATACATACTGGTGGGCGCCCAGAGGTCGACATTCGACCATAGTTCATTGATTTTTTAAAGTTTGAATTTTATTAGGGTTAATATAATTGTAGAATGAAAAAGGGTAATTGGAACGTAAGATTAAAATAATACACACAGTCGAGCATAGCAACCTCCTTCGTAACCTTTTTTGAAGTCCTTTATTGACAGATGTCAAAATGTCTTTTTATTTACATATGTGTATATGTTGTGTAAAATTGAAGCAGTAGTGTGAGTAATGCATATTTTAATTAATTTAATGTACTTCTAATGCATTTTATATAGCTATAGCTTTGTGCACTTCTCCTCCATATAAACTTTAACTATGCCAAATTTCACGTTCATCCGTTCTCCCAATTCCGTTAAAAAGGGATACAAAGTTTAGGCTTCACGTATTAATATATATGATTATGAAGGAGTTGTGATTAGAATTCCTTTAAAATTAATTAGTATTTAAAGACTCCTAACTATGTTTATCGATTTATATCTTTAGTGTAACAATAGCGTAGTGTTTAAACTGTCAAACTGTGAAATGAAAGTAATACTGCAATATGCATTGGTAACCGTCGATGACGCACCCGATTGTGTGTAACCCAAGAAGCCTTACAAAATGCAAAAATGAATAGGTGAAGGTTTATATGTAATTTCTATGAAAACTTATTGCTTCACTACTGTATCTTCAGTTTACCAGCGAAATAAATATATATCTTTATGCACGACGGATTTAAATTTGCGTAAACTGAAATAGTCGTAATTTTTAATTTTATTATTTAAGTTTTCTAAGGCTTTAATAAAATTTATCTATACATTTAATAAGAATGTAAATATCTAACGTGTGTACCGATTGTATTTTCGTATTAAAAATTGTTGCAAATGTCTTTGAATAAGTAATAATACGTTTCAATATTTTTTAGAAATGTCTGTCTGTCTATCTGTCTGTCTGTTTGTATGAACACGCATCACTGCTAAAGTACTGGGTTGACAATAAAACCTCATATAAGAAAATCATAAAGCATATCCCCGGGAGTAACTTAGTATTTGTTTCATTAAAATCGGTCCATTCTATCAAAAGTTATATAGTTATTATATAGATATAAGAGAAAAGTAGATAAGCAAATAGACTAAATACGTTCAGATGACTTTATTAGTCATTATTCATATTGTACATCAGGTTCCACGTAGACGAAGTCACGGGCACAGCTAGTATTAAATAAAGTTATCGTGATGGTCCTTACCATTGGAATATAAGAAATAAAAAGTTGATCAAAATCTATCCAATATCATAAGGAGGCAAACAACAGGTGGGTCGCCTGATGTTAAATGATCACCACTGTCCATAGACACTAGCAACACCAGGGGAGTCGCGAGTGCGTTGCCAACCTGTATATGGGGGAGGGGGTAGGGGGGATAGGGAAAGGGGGAAGCGAGGTGGGCCTCCGACGCTCTCACTGACCGAACGAAACGCAACAGTGCAAGGCATTGTTACTTCACGTCGGTTTTCTGTGAGAGGGTGGTACTACCCCGGACGAGCCGACCCATTCATGCTGAAACTAGTAATAGCTACAGCGTGGCTCTACCACTCTTATTGATTATAGTTATTGAATGATACGCGTATATTAAACGTCTATCATTTTATTTGCATAGATTATATGTTCAAAACGAGGTAAATGCGTGAATAAAGTTGCGAGTATCTGCTAGTTCTAAGATCCATTTGGATGTTTTTTTAGTTTGAATTTAGTTCAGAGCTTCTAACTACTTCGCTTAGTAATTTTTACAGACCACATATAATAAACATAATATAGGAATTAATAATAATGTCTAAATGATAATCGTTTTTGAACTTTGAGTTATACGCTAATTAGATATGCGTAACGCAACCGGCTGTTATTTCAACAGCTTTCTATCATTTTATCATACGATCGTTACCACTTTCCTTTCAGTAGTCGATGTCCGTGCGATTAGAGACCGGTTGATTTAACACACTGCGAACCGAATTACTCGATTAAACGCCTTGTTGACTCAGATCCCTTTACTAGGTTACTGGAGCTGTTGCTGGCTAACCGTTGCCTTATTTATTTCTTTGATGAAGAGTCGTTCCACTTATGATTGGAATAGTATGACTTCTACAGTATTTTATGCCTCCCGTTCGATAAAGTCACGTTATATGGCATCCATTTTCACGTTACAACGGGCAAACGCCATCGACCGCATACGACTTGATGCGGTTGTTTGCCATCTACGGTGCATTCGTCTCGAACGAACGACGACCTTTAATATTTTCTAACAATTATTCAATTTAGATCTGTATAATTTGAGTTTTTGAAAAGGACGACGCGGGAATTAGATATAGACTCATTTTAATTAATCGATTAATCGATCGTTCCTTTCTAATTCTTTTTTAAAGTTTTGGCGCGTTTGGGAAAAATGCGAGTGATTTTTTAAGATGTGCACGCACACCTACAAACGACACCATGAAGTTCGTTGTTAATTGTCTGTCAAGTTTTAGTGAGAACTGTTAACTAAATTCATGGTAGTAGTTATTTAAATATATTTGATTTTACAACACGTGTTTTGTATCAGTGGATATAAAAAAATATATTTATGCAAAAATATATGCATTTGTGTGTGATTTCAAATTATATACGATGGTGAATGATATTTTGTGTGAAAACTCGTGATAAAAGTTGTTTTTTATAGTCGGATAAGTATTTAAAAACTTCGTTCTTTATAACAATTTCATATAGTACTGTTAGATTAGGTTTATTTATAATCACATTATATTTTATCTGAATGTGAGAACTGTTTAGATAATAACTAAAAGTATAATGATTAAAGTATGCCAAATCAAATGACCGAGTTCATTATCTATTACATATAAATATCTATAATAATTAGTGCGACCAGCAGACATTGTCATACCTTGAATTTAAAAAAAAACCTAGAAACAGACCACAGCGATACTGACCGATTCCAATTATGTTTCTAAACCACGCCCACTCAAACGCACACAAAAAAAAATCATCAAAATCAAGCCGTTTAGACACACATACACACGTACAGAATAATTATGCGATCGCCTCTCTTCGCACGTTTATTTTACAGGTATATGGATAGCACAAAACTTCGCCCATAAAAAATACTTAGGTGTACCAAATTTTATGATGATCTGTCACACAGTCTTCGAGTTTATTAATATCAAATAAACCGATACTCATTTATATATATATATATATA
>MU158812.1:1966924-1985974 GCA_015888305.1 Antheraea pernyi | reverse complement strand
TAACCCACCATATAACTACCTCAGTGCTCACTTACACTGTATAAGGAACTAACGAAACAATAACTTAAAATATTATTATTAAGATTTACATTTACATTATATTTAATATACATTGCCACTTACAATTGTCTTTAAAGAACGTTTCTGTAATTGTACATAGTCTCACAATTCTATAATTCTTTAATACGATTTTTTTTTAAACGCGTGCGGAGCTGCGGGTACAGCTAGTATATATATATATATATATATATGTGTTAAAAAGATGTACCTGATCGAATTTCTTGCCGGTTCTTTTCGATAACTGGGTTGTTTTCCGAACCGGTGATAGTGCTGACGTTCATAAGCGCTTTATTAAGGCCTAAACTGAATAAAGTATTTTGATTAGATTTTTTGTCATCTTTCGCATTAACCCCTTTTTTTATGTGGGGAAATCCCTTATGGATACCCCACCCTCCCGGGGGAGAGGGTGGGTTATGTCTGACTCGCACGGACCAAAACCCCGCGGTGTACCGACAGACCGTTTTGTTGGGGCGCCAAGGGATCGATCTATGCTTCTCCCCTTGGAGAGCTGCCCCAACGGTCCGCCCGGCGGAAGGTGACCGCCGGGCTCCTACCTATAGAGAGGCAACCGAGTACACACCGGTTGGACTATCTAAAACCATAAGTTTTTAAGCTCCATACAAACGAAGTATGCATATAATGCACTGATCAACATATTACAAAATTTGAAAATCTTGAATAACAAATTCTGAATTTTGCCAAAAAATGGATGTATTATCATAACAATATTACGTGAAAAAATTATAATACGTAATTCTTACGTTTTTCGTAGTTATCGTGTATCAAAACGGTGTTAGTCATGGCCTAAAGACAAAAACTAACGTGTACCACCGGTGGTACACATAGCACGGAACGTGGTAACAACCGATTATCACCAAATTTTGCATACAAATCGTCAGGGGTACAGAAAATATATGGGGTACCTTTAATCCACAGAATAAATGAACTGTTCCCAAAGGATAGGCCGAATCTACCATGAACACCAGCGATGCCACGAGCAAAGACTAGTTGAATAATAAATTAATTTAACGTCTTTTAATCAACGAGTGAAGGCTCATTACATTTAATAGTACTTGGAAGTGTTGATTGGAAATTAAGGATACGCCATATAATTGCGTTATATAATTATTAATAAAGATAAATAACAATAAATATTTAATTATTTTTTTAACGTAAAGATGGCGTACGCCGGATACAAAAAATTATGTTCGTGAAAGTTAAATCAAATTAATATTGTGCAACGAGATTTAACTCTTTATAATATCTTACGTGTGTGTACCGAATAATCGAGACTACGTCGTCGTATCGAGTGGTCTGGTTCGCGTGATGCGGCACATCTCGCACAGCGATATGGCACGTACGATTTGAATTCGACACTGCTCGCTGCGCTTCTCTCACGACGTTCTCGAATCAATGAATGAACTTTCTAGTCTCTTTTAAAACGTACAGATTAAAACGATGTACTGTAGATATATATTCGGTTCGGTGATTCCGTTTTAATCTTAACTAATATCGTGAATGTGACTTTATTTGTTTGTTACGCTTTCATGCGTTAACTACTCAACCAATTATCATGAATATTCGCATACAAGTTTTCAGAGTACAGAAAAAGATATAGGGTAACTTCCATGCTGAAAAAATGGGTGTTCTACTTTAATTCGAGCTAAACCCCGAGCTTAAGCTAGTATATCATAATACTGCATTCTCTTATAATTGCCAATTGAATTTTATTTGCAACGTTCTATTTTGTAACAATCACGATCCCACGGGCACGCACTTCAGTTATTACAATTTTCTAATGAGATTTCACTAAATTTACGTAAAATCGTACAATAATAATTGTATTTTTTATTGTTTTTTTTTTGTAATGAAAAAACTATATTTATGAATATTTGTTATACGTATAAATAATCTGTTTTTGTTGTGTAAATAATAAAATAGACAAAATAGTAATAATATAAGTATTTCCTTAGACTTTCTTTATCTTTTAATCAGTATTGTATCATAAATGATTAGTGAGTTAGGGTAATAAAATGAAACGCATAAAATGAAATCTAATTTTAACGATTTATGTGCTAGCGTTTAACCTCAATGTTAATAGTTAATGCATAGTAACGTTGATTAAGATATCTAAGCTGTTTTATCTAAAGCTCCTATTTAGTATTATAATACAGGAAAACGCAGATACAGTCATAATGTACACTTATTTATTAAATGTAAAAGTAACTTTCTCTGTTTGTCACTTTGTTACCACAAAAGATTTGAACACATTGCAATAAGATTTGCTCATCGAGGTAATAGTGTATGTATAGGAAAGAAATTATCTCCGGCTAAGAGGGTAGGCTCTCTAGTTAGTGGGGGCGGCTCTACAAGGTTGATTAGCTTGACCGATCCCTTACCGCCCCCACAAAACGGTCTGTCGGTACACCGTGGGGTTTTAGTCCGTGCGACTCGGACATAACCCACCGTCTCCCTCGGGAGGGTGGCGTATCCATAAGGGATTTCCCCACGTTAATAAAAAAAAGGCTCTCTAGTTAGTTAATCATTTTGAATATGATGTCGGCTTCGTAATTTATTATATAAAACTTGTAATAATAGAATATACCTCGTCACTCCTATTGTTAACTTGTAGTAAAATTGATAACATAAACTCCTTCTCTATTAGAAACACTTGGGTTTGCTAATTTTGATGATTATCGGTCGAACGCTGTTTGAGTTTATCGATCAACTAACTACGTCAACATTTTTTTATGTATACATTTTTTTTACAAAAGAAAACTATACGTTATTTTTATGTTTAACACTTACAAAGACTGTATGTACGTAGCTCATAATGTTGTCAGGATTATTAGGCAAGCGACTAACTAAACTAACTTTTCGTTGGTGTCATTGCTTTTTTTTATACATTCGTATGAAACAACGAACGGATGACAGCGTGACGGACGTCACGGATGTGATTTCGGACGCAAAAACATTTAAATGGCAGAATTAAAAATGCATTGTAATACGGTATGGCATTCAGTTGACTTATAAATGAATTTGATATGCTTAAACCGAGTCTGATGTCCAAAGACAACCAGTTACCTTTTGATAATTCCTATTTATTATCTGCAGTCCGGTGAAGCTGTTAAGACCTTGCTAGGGCAATAGCTTAGTCAGTTCGAAAAAAAAAATTTATTTGACGTTCATGTTTAACCTGGAACTTATTTTTATAAAGCAACTAGCGGGCCCGTCAGACGTTGTTCCGCCCTAATTATAAAAATATTTGACTAATAATATACCAAAACGTTCCTCATGAATCACTTTATCCACTGGTGAAAACTGCTTGAAAATCCGTTGAGTAGTTTTTGAGTTTATCGCGAACAGACAGACAGACAGACGCGGTAGGGGACTTTGTTTTATACTATGTAATGATGTTCAATTACATAAACCCTCCTCGAGAAAATGTCTTTGTCCAGTAGCAGGTCGATTGCAAATCGATATCGGGTAATGGATACTTAATAATTAGGGAATGGATCATAATATAGGCGTATGATGTTCAAATCATATAAAAAATACCTTATTTTTATTTAGGCCATGAGAAGGTGCTGATAAATAAGCGCCATGTCAAGCGAGTCAGAAGGCTACTATAGAGTAGATCAATATGTGAACGATTGGTGATAACTGGCTGGTTTTCTGAACCGGCGGTAGTTTAGACGTTCATAAACGTCTTCTTAGGGCCTAAATTGAATAAAGTACTTTTTTTGATCGTGTAAATTTTATAACAATACATTATAGTTACAATAGATTTAGAATAGATAAAGAAGGATGTTTCCAGACGGTAATCGTCGTTCACATATTAAACAACCCTACAATGAATAAATAGCCTTTTGACATCAAAATCCGCTTGATATGGTGCTTGAACTCACCATCCGGCAAATCACTAATTGTGACTCTGTTGTAGAACTTAACACTATTACCTAAAAACTTTTATTGTTTTGGATTGGAGTGTACTTACCAATCACTTGTGCAGTTATGTTGTCGTGATACATCTATATTTATAAAAGAAAGTCGTGTTAATTACACTATTTATAACTCAAGAACGGCTATACCGATTTGGCTGAAAATTGGTGAGGAGGTAGCTTAGAGCCAGGAGACGGACATAGGATAAGAAGACATGTGAAGAAACTGCAGCTGACAAGAAACATGAGAGTTGCATTGCTTAATGATACATCTGCTGAAGATTTTTCTGAGCAATTGCTGACTATCGGTAATGGTCAAGTACCTGTCGACGAATCGAGCGGATTAATACATTCAAAAATTTGATTATTTATTTCCTTTAAGGCGGAACAGAGTTCGCCGTGTCAGCTAGTTAATAATAAAAGAAGAAGGGAAATTAGAAGTAAAATAATGGGTTCGAAATATAATTGTGCTCACAGACCTGTTAGTTGTTTGCATCTGTGTAGACGAACTATTAGATACACGACAAAATTGGTAAATCTCACCGGAGTGAATTAAACATAGGCTTATTTAACCCTACAATCTGTAATATTAGTGGTGTTTAGCGTGGTGTACTTTGATTTTTTTTTTGTTGTGGTGCGCAAGTAAATTGAATTATAAATACTAAGTGCATATAAATTGCCACAAAACTTCTCTAGAGTGTTCTAACAAACGCACAGCTTCGGACTGACCATATAGTCGAGGTGGCAATTGCCAGCCGGGCCTGGCTTGCAGCAACCATAGAATAGGAGCAAGCCACCTTAATGTAAAACTAGATCAGATAGTTCGTTTATTTAGAGAGAAATGAAATACTATAATTTGAAAAATGGCTGAACCCGAACAATGTTGTACAGTAAAGATATGTAGTAGGTAATGTACATTGTACATGAGTATTAAATACTAGGAAAATAAAATAACCTACAGCCGATTAATGTTACAGGAGAGACAATATAATGAATATCAGTCTTTTGTGTCAAACAATATACAAAGAACGCCTTTCTTAAATGTGTGTTTAATATAATTATTAAATTATTCGAATATCTACCAGGTTACTATACGTTGACCTGAGCTCGAGTTATATGAAACTCGCCTATTAAGGGAGGTCCTTTTGTACTGGTAGTAGGTAACCTGATGTGCTATTTTGCCTAATAATTTATTACATCGTTGATAATTACATTTTATATTTTGTTTATCTCAATTTGTGTGTCTCAGTATTTTCCGATAGTATCCCATCTATCATCATATAGTCTCAGGCCCCGGGCTTGTTTGTGGTCAGCCATCCGGGCCCTACCGGCCCAGTCCGACCTTGCAAGCGCATACCGTTTTGTCAGAACCTTGTTCGAAGATTACACAATGTAAGATCAGGGCTTCAGAACGAGTAATTTGTAAAAAAATGTATGATAAGGTCCAATGATATTATTCTTCTAAATCAACCAAGTCTGAAGGATGGCAATTATATAAAAGGCAGGCGAAAAAAACAATTCATACCTTAAAAGGAGAATTCTCAAGAATCTGTTATTAAAATTAATATCTCAACTTTTAATTCCCAATTTAAATCTGAAAACGTCCGACAAAAGTAATATTGTTTTACTATTGTTAAATATATTTGATTACATAAAACGAAGGAAATTTAAGTTGCTTCGAAAACCTTTGTTTTTTTATCTCAGCTATATCGAAACTTGTAATCCCCTTGAAACGTCAAACGATACTCTTGATATTTGATAAAGGTGAACTAAATGTATCGCGTATCGCATTCCGTTCAGCTTGCTTTGCTGATGAAATATTGTATATCTTCTAGTTTGTTTGAAGTAGTCGAGATTATGATATTTTAGTAATATTTCGCATTATTTTTAGTGAATCATCATTGCCGTCATCGTTACGTACGTGATTATAAAGTTCTTAAAATTATCCACTTTTTAATGTGAAACATTTATTCGCGTTTTACTGGCATTTAAATTTATTCGCATGCTGTGCCGTCACGGAAAACGACATGACGCTCTCTTATGCCGCCATGCCCGCATTATGATTATGATTATACGCTGTCGCTCTCGACTCCCTTGGTTGTGTGCAAGCGTATACAATACAACTTTGTTACTTCTCATTCTGAGCAGCATATTTTATTTATTGGTTTTTATTAATTATAAATTCTAACTAATAATAACTTAAATGTTTAACATCTGCCGGGTGTCCCATGACGGCTAAATTTTTAAATTATATTTTGTAATAAATAGCTGAATTATAGTAAAATGGATATTGTGTAAATATTTTCAGTGTTCAAGTATTTACACATATACAATTTTTCATGGCGATCGGTTCCACAGTGTTGTTGCACTGTAGCGCTATCTAGTGACGAGTTATAGTAATATGGATAGCATAAAAAGTTAGAGTTACAATATATCCTTATCTAATATTAAATAATAAATCAGTGAAAAAACGTTAAAACCTAGACTGACCGTATCTTAAGCGCATTTGGCTCTCAAGTTATATTTGTGAAAGCAAGGGTTACTACTAGCCAGGCAGTAATTAGATAATAAACTACTAGCATACGTGGTTTCATTGCGATATTTTCCTTCACTGAAATCTCAGGTTAATTGTATTGAATCTACGTCGATAGGCGCCTTGACAGAGCACGCTATCATCAATCACATATACCAATTTCAACACTGCAATCAACAACTTCTTGTCTCGTTACACACACTACAAAGTTCTATGAATGACACTAATTTTGTTCTGAATGAAAACTCTGGTATAATATGTATAAAAGAGTTATTAATATACATATTGGTAAGAACGTAATGAGGCAGCGCTCGTCCCCGCAATTTATGTAACCATTTCTAGCGTAAAAATGTTGGCAAGTCGTAATGTTCAAAAAAGTTTTTTTCCTTATAAAATATACCTTTTTATGTCATGTAAACTGACATATAAGATAGAATGATAATATTTAAAGACCAGCATAACAATATACTTTAATACAAATATATTGTATAATTTATTCTATACCTATTCGAATACGAAGTATGAAAACGAGTAATCTATAACATTTATAATAAGAAGATAAATCTAACGTGACTGTACACTTTAGATATTTGTGAAAAAAAATTGTACAGGTGGCTAGAAATAAGTAATAAAATACATATCAATCTTATTTAGAAATGTCTCTCTGCCTGTTTGTTTCAACACAAATCACTTCAACCTCACCAAGATTATCATAAAGCATATCCTCGAGTAATATTTAGTCTTTGTTTCATTCAAATCGGTTCACTCTATCAAAAGTTATTGTAAATTTATAGACGTGACTCTAAGTACCAGAGAAAACTAGATAAGTAAATGAACTTAATACATTTAGATGATTTTATTAATAACTGTTTTTTTTTAAATAAGGTCCCGAGCGGACTAAGTCGCGGACACAGCTAATTTAAAATAAAATGACAAAGTAAGAATTATAGTGTTATAAACTAGAACCCAGTAATGTACGCGGGTAGCGTGGTCCTTAGTGACGTCACGTCATAGTGTGCGCGTGCGCCATGGACCATGAAGCCGTTTCCGCCCCTGTTTCCGCCATCCACAACGAATTATGTGAACTGTTAAATCGATACTTAAATCCGTAATACATAGTAAGAATCTAAGTAAATTAACCTTTTGTTTATTACGATAATAAAACTTGTTAAGGAGTATCAATTAAAATAATCTGTTTTTAGATTAATTTGATTGTTTCCCATTTAGATGTTAAGATTTAGAATTAAATTATACTAATGTTTTTTTCTCGCGGATCGACATGTATGATATTTTGTGTCCGCTCGTTAGGTTCATAGTATAAAGTTATATATCTAGTTTTAGAATCTTCGTCAATAAACCGAATAGACTGTGTGTGACGTAAATTGGTAGAATTCTCAAATCGGACGAGTAGTTTTTGAGATTGGTACGTTCTAACAAACAAAACTCTTCAGCTTTATAATATTTGTGTATAGGTTTACGCAATATCTATAGATTTCATATTCTTACTAGAGTACTTAGGCTGGTGCCCTAATGATGAATGGTTTTATATCCTTGAAAAGAAGTTTTCACATGGATAGGTAAAATCTGCATGAACAAGAGAAAGCCGCGGACAAAAGATATACTGTAACATACTATTCAATCGAATGAATTAGTTGTCATAATTTAATTTAATTTACTTATATGTATAGCAATAGATAGATATTATAAGTTTATGTTTACGACTTGGGCGCGAAATAATAAGTAATGTTTACTTGTATTTCAGCCGGGAAATTTTGAGGCCTAGCTGAAAACCAGCGCTGCTTTCAAAGGCGGCAATACGCTGACGCTAGGTCTCTTTGTCATAGTTTTACTTTTTTACGCTTAAGGTTTTTGTTTGTACACTTATACTATGGCAATAAATATATTTCTTTCTTTCTTCTTTCTTTCTTTCATATACATATTACTATTGTTCAGTGCTACTTTTGGGTTATTAATATAGAAGATTTCATTAAAATTAACTCCCTTTAGGCTAAGGCTTAAATCTCCTTTGTTGTCATTAATGAAATTATAGTTTTGATTAAGTTAAATAAATCTGAAACGCTTTGTATTTCTCAATTGATATTATTCCATAATCAATATACGTCGTATACATTTATATGTCGCATATATTAGTGTTAAATAAATATATAATGAGTTTAAAGTCTAAAAAATTAACCGCAAGTAGGTTGAGACACTAATGGGTTTCTAAGTATTATTCATTATCTGTTTGCATTCATGAATCATGTTACATGCGAGGAAGTTTACAAAAAACATCCTTACATAATAAAACGGTAGGAGACTGTCTGTCCATCGACTACTTTTATCAACAGTGTTTTCTAAAACATACAAATGTATTGTTGTGGTATTTCTAAATAGACTTTGTTACATTATCTAAATCTAAATATGTAAAATATTATTGTAACACCGAGTTAAGAAAAAAAACAATATCGCTCTCTATTGCGATTGGATTACTAAACATTTAAACTTGAAACAATATCTAATTTCACGCCGGTGGAGTCGTTAGTACGTCTATTAGTGTACTAAGAATGTATGTTTGAGGTTTTTTTTTTGTTCAAAGTTAAATTTTTTATGGGAGGGATTTGAAAGTGATCCGCAACTTTTTGTGTGACAAAAAGTGGTGGAGGTAAATACTGTGTCGGGTAGAATGGGGGCAGTGGCCCGCTTGCCTTCAAGTATTTGAGGACTGAACATACGTTATTTTTGCTTTCTTTTTGGAGATTTGAACTACGCACTAAATTTCTTTTACTGTAAGTCACCGTCAGGTAGGTGTAGGTGGTAGAGCCACACTGAATCTATTCAAAATGAATGGGTCGGCTCGCCCGGGGTAGTACCACCCTCTCACAGAAATCCGACGTGAAGTAGCAGTGCTCGCATTGCTGCGTTTCGTTCGATCAGTGAGAGCGCCGGAGTACCACCTCCCCTTCCCTTCCTCCCCCTCCCCCCACACACAGGATGGCAACGCACTTGTGACTCCTCTGGTGTTGGTCATCACTTAACATCAGGTGATCCACATGTCCGTTTGCATCGTATGATATAAAAAAAAATATACTTTATTTTTATAAAGTTTTATATTATAATTTAACACAAATGAAGACGCAGACAGTTTTTAGTTTAATACATAACAAGAGCGTTATTGAACTGCTCGTAACCAGAGCTCGACGAATGACAGGCTAGTTCGCCGAGCCTCGCCTCATGCGACCACGTTTCATGTAACATATTACCACAATGTGATACCTACTATCGGATTTCGAAGTAGACTTTAATTAGTGCGCGATGAAATCCATTACCGGTCTGAATTATTCTGTAGCATATCTTAGACAGTAACATTTGTATACTATAAAACTTCCATTAGCCGTTATGCTTATTTATTTTGGGTCGTCTACATGACAATACATTTGTAAAGATATTAAAAGTTTTGATTGAATATAAGGTCGGTTTCAGTTTAGACAATTTGTGTCAGACTGCTTGCCGTACGTTCGATACACCGATTCATTAGCGGGTGTCTTACGACAGCCGGACGTCAGCAGTACGACCGAAAACGTGTAATTCGGAGTGCGATGCGGTTGCAGTCCGACTGTATTTTAGTGATGTCCACCGGCACTTGCATTCGGTCGAGGTATGGATTCAGACGAGGAAGGGCTATTTTTTTGTTCTGATCTTATTAAAAAAAATGATTACAGAAAGAAATGAATACCTGGATAATTCTTTGCTTTCGTATTTTTATTTTTTAAATCTGTATTTTTTTTACATATATCTTCTCAAGTCTTTTATTCTGTATAAGATTAAAATAATCACCATATTCTGAGTTTCATACAGCGGGCCGGACCTGCATTTCGTGTTTAATGTTTACTATTTTCGTGTCATCCATTGTAAGAAAGTAGGCAATGTTATTTATTTTACAACATGCAAAACTCGAAGTTTCGAGTTTATATTCGAAGATTATATTTAGAGACAACCACGGAGTGCACCAACAATAAATTTAATGTTAATAAAACTAAATATTGAACTATTTTATATATTTAAAGTTTTAACATAATAATACGAATACTACGAAATTGCAACAGAAAGAACAGTAAAATTATAAAATTAATTGTTACTCTAAAACCATATTATAAAAAAGAATCATTAAAATCGGTTCATAATTGACGGAGATATCGATTAACATACATTAAAAAAAAAAAAACACACAACCGAACGTAGTAACCTCCTCCTTTTTCGAAGTCGGTTAAAAATACTATGAAAACTAACAAAGTAAGAGAAAGAGAAAAAAAACATAAACTAAACCAATTAATACTGTATGATTCGTTCGAAAACATACGTATACAGTATGTAGCTTCATTTCATCGCTCGGCAATTAACGGTGAGTATAGATAGGGATCAAACGTATTTTCTAAATTTAGTCCCGTTTGTATAAAATTGTATTTATTCAAATACTGGTGTATGCTTGGTGTGTTCTGCTGCACTTCTGCACTTGAGAGGCTGCCCTATGGGTTTAGCGTGTTTACTAACTTAGACCTGATCGTTATTTAACATCAGATGGCATTGAGGTCAAATGGTAAAACGTATAATATAAAATAAAAAAACACTAAATACTGTCAATAACATCGTGCACGTGAAAAAGATCTTTAAGAAAACATAGTCACGAAAAATTGGAATTATGATATAATCTATGTGATATCCTTAGTAATAATATAAATGCGATAGTGAGTTTGCTTTTTTGTTACGTTTTCACGCCGCGCCGTAATTACTCAACCGATTATCATGCAAATTTAACGGAGGCATCGTCATGGGTACCGGAAATGACGTTTTGTAGTTAGGAAACATATATTGTTCCCCAGGGCTCGATCAATTTACATTAACGCGAGCGAAACCGCGAGAAAAAAATGTGTATTATAAAGGTCAATAATAATCATGAATATGAAGTTTAAAAAACAATTGTGTATATTTATAATCCGAATTTAACTCAAAAACATAAACATAAACTGTCGATAATATAATAATAAATAGTTAAAAAAATGAAAAGGAATTTTTCTAGACCGAATTTTATGAAATTTTTGTACACAACAATTATGTGCTGTTTAAAAAGAAATAAGCTATTAAAATTGTCAATAATGCTTTAACAAATATAAATAAAGATAAAATTATCGGACGAAATCTCAAACTGCATAAAAAACATGCCAAAACGCAGGAACAACGAGTAAGATAATAAAATTGTCACGTAGGTCTCTAATCGATTATCATTATCTATGTATTCAGTATGATAAACGTACACACACACCATGACTCATAACAAAATATAATTGTTGTATTGTTTACGTCAAATAGAAAGCGTTATAACAACGTGATAGCCGATAGATTTCTTATGACTGTAACCTTTACGAAACGTGACGCGTATGTTAATTTTAATATGCGATTTTATATTACAATCTCCAGTACCGATAACGAATTGTATCATGAGGAATTATTATTAGGACGGGGTATGGGAGTGAAAGTGTCCTACTCGTGGAACAATCGAATGACGCATTCTTTGAAGTGTCGCTAGATATGATAGATATCTCAGACCGTCTAGAACAATGGTCCCCAAACGTTTTGTCTTGTAGACCCCTTATGAATCTATGCTATATTGGGTAGACTATCTTTTGAATAGCTTGGAATCCAACCATAAAGCGAATAGCTTTCTTAATGAAATCTAATATGTAATTCGGTATTATAAATAAAATAAATTTCTACTATGGAATTCACAATAATTCAATGCTTTAATTCAAATTAAATTTCATTAAAAGTACTTATTACATAATTTTAAAAGTCCCATTATCGATCATCATTTTCTCCTGATTGACGGATGCATGTTGTAGGGGTGAGGAGCAAGTTCCAGCCTTACATATATATTCTTGGATGCCCGTTTGTGGGAAAAAACTTGTTTTTTTATGTTGCAATTACTTTATTTGTTATGTTACAGTGGTGCTCTAGTGCAACCTTATTGAGTACTTGTTTGCGACTGACAAATTAATTATTCATTAAATATAATTTTAATATAACTGTGCTGATGCGCACATAATATCTAGGGCAACATGCAATGTACGTAACCATACATATGTAATTATGAAATTAACTGAATCTAACTGAATCTAATCATATTTCTTTATATGTCCGTTGTAGAGAAGTATTATATGAGTACAAGCGCACTGTCATATTTTATTAGTCTATAGAAAGTCAAAATTTTCGTTTGGAGTTGCTTAAATGGAATTCACTATTGTTCACACCTTTTGCAACTCGTAAACATCTGGATTTTGTGTTCGCTGGACTCATTGAAATTTAAAATCGACCCCAGAGGACCATATGGATCACTTTGGGAACCTTTGGTCTAGAACAATGTTGCAATCGTCTAGGACTTCAACACAATTGGATGTACATGTAAGTTTTAACTGGTTTTAGATTTTGGTACTGTTCAGTCGTCAGATATTAGAAAGTCGTTGTGGTCGAGTAGCTTAACCGCAGGAATATCGATTCGATGTTCGCAAGTTCGAACCGTGAAAAACATTAGCCAATCTTTTCGGAATTTACGTATATTTTAATTCGTTACACTAATAGCTGACGGTGAGGGAAACCTGAGAAATCTTAAATGTAGTAACGTAATTTATAGAAAAATATAGAACTGTGAAATTCTCCGTTTGAAATCGTAAAAATGTCATTGTGGTGATTATGCCCGTACCTTCCGTCGCGAGGAGTCCTTTGGCCCGGCATTGTAGCTCTTGGTTGTTAAATCTCTCGTTATGAGTGGTAAACGCTTCGTTATAAAATTTGAAAATAATAATTTCGACTTCTAACTTAGCTGTTATATTTTTTTAAGCTACGTAGCTCTGGGAGTTGTAGTGTTTTTAATTGCCATTCTTAGAATAGTTATTATTGTTTATACTTATGTTAAATGACGATATGATCTAGGATGGTAAACACGCTTTACCTAGAGAGGGCTGGCTATCAAGTGCAGCTACCTGAATACACCACAGGTGCTTGGCGACAGATTTTAAACTTAAGGGGGTGGTAGCTAGTCAGGCGGACTTAGAAAAAGTTCTACCACCATGCTATGGATTCATCCCGATATCATATATCAACTAAGTTATGTTATTCAAAGATATAAACTAATTATAAAATTCGTAACAATATCTCTTTCAATAAGGAGCACTCCGGCAACTCCGACTCGAGTTTACAGTTCAGACGGTGAATAATTAACTTTCGAAATTATTTTTACCGCAAGCCACGCCGAGGAAGGAAAGTAAAATCTCACTAATTTACCTGAAACAGTCTAACGCGTTTAAATAGTTAACGCGCTACGAGTTACAACAACGCTTCGTCTATTTTTGTTTCGGGAGCACCGACCTACTGTCTAATACGTTTCATTCACAGCTGTGGATGATGATTCACCGTATTGTTCGCGCCCACGCTTCAACTCTCTCGTCTCCGTCTGTTATATTTTGCCGAACTTGATATATCTTTAGTGTTGACAATATTCAATCTCTCAATATCTCATCCATAATACCTATTCATTATCACGTGATTGTGTTTTATTTTGAATCGCCATAATTGTTAATGGTATATTTTAATGTGCGCGATAAAGTTATCAATAACATGAAAATACGCGTTAACTACAATCCAAATTAATCATCGTCTTACCCTTATCCCACCTAAGTAGGGTCGGCACAACATATTTTTCTTTTCCACTCTCGCCTATCAGATGTCATCTCAATATTCACACATTTTACGCACATATCATTTTTCACACAATCCATCCATACCTTTTTCGGTCTTCCTCTACTTCTATATCCATCCACCATAATACTCAAAGCTTTTCTACTTATACATGGTCTTCATTTCTCCTCATGACACGCCCATACTCCTCAACTTCTCTGTCACTGGTGCTATTTTCAAACTTCCTCAGATATATTAATTCGTTTATTATTAATATCTTATTTCATTTCATTCTAGCTACAATTCAAATTATAAAATAAAATATAGTCAAATAATTTTCAAAATCGGATCAATTTTATTCAATTTACCTCTTCACAATCATAGGTCGACTCGATTGGTAAAATTACTAAATAATTACAAATATAATAATATAGTTTTATCACTTGCCTATACTTAGAATAAGTGTCAATATAGTAATTGATAAAGTAAAACAACTTTATCCTGTTAATTGAGTGTTAAAACCATTCGACATAGACCCGATATCGAGACTACTAAAGTATGAAATATAAATAGTTCATGCAAGTACAATTAGTGCGTCGACGCGGCGCGGTGGCGGCGACGACTCATTGATGACGCTTCTGTCTCGTCGAGTGACTTGTCCAACATTAATTATACCAATTGCTTTAAGCCCAGTGAGTGCGTTTGTAAGTGTACACACATTTTATTCGTGTAATAAAGCAATGAGTCAAACAAGATGTTTCGTTCTGGCGAAATAACGATATAGTCTACTTGTTGAACAACTAAGTCTATGTTACGTCGCCACTATACCGCTGTTTCCTTGCTTTATAAATTACAAAGTTCTACTTTGTTCGTTTTTTATACAGTTGAATTCGTTTTATTTGCATACTAATTTATGAATATGTTATCAAAATTGGTGTCCATTCTTTCCGTCTGTTATTATTCAACATGGACAATCTCCATCCATTCATTTTACAATTTTGACTTTAGTTAATGACGTCATAAGCTCAATGGTATATTGATATTTTTGGGAAATTTGACAACTCTACATGTTTCTTGGTAAGTGGAAGTTTATGGTATTATAGGTTCCTAATATTTGGTGGTTAAAAAATCAAATACATTGGTTTACGCCATTGCCTTCTATCAGGAAGGTGTACTTTTTAGTAGAGGTAGGTATGTTTATAGATTTAGTTTTCATTATTATTTAGTGCGAATAAAGTAAATTTTCAAAAAAAAGTATTAACCGACTTCAATATCAATCAAAAACCCATAAGGCACTAAAAAGCTGAAAATAAATAGTTTATCAAATTAAATAAAACATATGAATATATGTGCTACCTAGAGATGTACTGGAAGTCGGTACCAACCAAACCGAATACTTAATGCAAATTTAAAACTTATACGGTTTTGTACTGGATGCCGTTGTCGGAACTGGACCAAATTGAAATGGGACCACATTGGAAGTACCAGCTTTCAAATAAAAAAAGAATAATCAAAATCGGTTCACCCAGTCCAAAGTTATGAGGTAACAAACATAAAAAAATACAGACGAATTGATAACCTCCTCCTTTTTTGAAGTCGGTTAAAAATAGTACTATAGGAGTAACAGAAGTATGGAAAGAATGAAATGAGTTTGTCTGTTTGTTACGCTTTCACGTCTTAAACTACTCAACTCATGAAATTATACATACAGGTTGCCAAGGGTACAGCCAATGACGAGATGACCAAACGATGGTTTAGTCAAATGGAAATTAATGCGAGCAAAGGCGTGTTCAAAGCTAGTTTTAAATATTTAAACCACGAGATGAATGCAACTTTTCTGAATAGAAATATCTTATTAAAGTTGACCTCTTGTTTAGCATTTCCGTTTAATTGTACGCCTTCAATTGAGATTAATTTGTATCGCACGCTGCAATTCATCAGTTACCCACGAAAACGGTTGGGTGGGTGCAACAATCGTTCACCCACGCCACATGTTCGAAACAATGGAACAAGAATGAGCTCTAAACATTGGCCATGTATGGGAGGGAGTACCATCTACGTACCGATCCTGATAATTTATTGCATCTATAAAATATATACAAAGTTATTCTTCTATATTTCAAGATACTACTTTTGTTTCACAAAAGCGAACGTATTTCCCAGTATTATGAATTTGTAAAATACAATAAAATTTTAGGTAAGTATTAAATTTTTCCCGGTAAAATAAAGTGTCGTTTTGCAACTCATGCAATTCACTAGTAATAATATTTTAATCCATAGCATTCAACAAAGGCCATGCTCCTTCGATATTGTTCGTAATGTGTATCGAATAGTTTTTCTTAGTTAATAATAATTTCTTTATTAATAATTCCCTAAAGTGCAATATGTGAATATTGATGACTTTAAGCAATTATTACAGTACCGTAGTAAAGAAGTCGGTTTTAATTTATTCCCACTTATAGTGTAAGCGCAGGCTCATAAACCTTGATAGATAAATTGTAATAATATTTAGTTAGATTTGTACTCGATTCCTTCCGGTAAGTAAATTAATGATAAAGAAACTAACCTTCAGTCTTCACGCCGTTTCATTTTTTTTTTTTTTCATTTTAAGACACTCTTATCTCAACCTTGCCTCTGCGCTTGGACTGAATTTTGCAATCCATGTTAATGTTGTTAAACTAAGAAGTAGCTTGTCGTATGTCAGTATCCAGAACTGTTACTGAGATACCATGGCTTCAAAATAAAAGAATATTTTTAATAAAGCGTATTCTTAAAATCGATTAATAAGAATATTATTTTATTCTATAATAATAAAAAACAGGTGTATGAAATTGGTGAATTATGTAAAAAAAAAGAATATAGAGATTAGCTGTATTTGAGTAACTTCACAAAATATTTCATATGGCAGTGCAACAAAATTGTTAGTGACTTATGTCAATTAATCATGCAAGCATCATCAATTATGTATATTTTATGCGTCATACCTTTTTCATTGTTGTATAGTCCATTATTTTATAGTTTTTAAAAACGTGATTTTATTAGACCGACATTTTTTCGTTATTATCTTAATTTTTTATTGTAATATTTCAATTACTCTTTTGTACATTAATAAAATGTATTGTAATTATTATGTTTTTTAAACTACATACCCAGGCTTTCGTGCGCTTTTTTTTTATTTTAGCCTAAGACGAAATGTTATTCTACTTTATGGTGAGCACATTGTGATATAAAAATAACGGCAGTCAGCGAAAGTTCTAGAATCCATCACCAGTCTATATTGTCATACTGGTCTGCCAGCTTCACGGTGCCTGGATACACAATGTCTGATCCCGAAACGCTACAAACTATAAGACAGACATTCTGACGTGATTATCACAATAAAAATTCTTAACACCCTACCAAACGTCGCGTCGTATCGAATTGAGATATCCGCCATTTAACAGGAACTGTTATGTAATAAAAACATATTAGTGAGAATTGTTAAACATGTGACGTTAATTTAAATTTCCAATAACCTGTATTAATCGTACATGAGTTAGCTTACACGTACGTTTGTCTGAATCACAATACATCGGCCAATTATATTTTGTAAACGTGACTGGCGGAACGTACAAATGCTACTTTAAAAAAATTGTGTTGTGAAACCCACATAATTATATATATTCGAGTGTTAACTGTACGTTCGTGTTTGCCTGTGGGTAAAACTTATAGATAGGAGGTTTTTACAAGTTTGGAACGCAGATTGCAAAATGGGTTATTGTATGCGCCAATTATATTGTTCAAATCTTTATGCACATTTGAGTTAATGTCGGTACTACAAAAACTCGTAACTTGTCTATAAACAATAGTTTTCGATTTGTCATTGTGTTGTTGTCGGTTACTGATTAGGCTATAATTCGATTTTTAATTCCCAAGTAGAGAAATACTTTATAAACCACATATTATTCGATATTATATAATACTAGCCGTGCCCGCGACACCGTCCGCGTGGAACCTAATGTAAAAAAATAGTGACTAATAAAATTTTCTGTATGTATTAAGTCCATTTAATTATCTACTTTTCTCTCGTACTTAAGTCGCGTCAACTTTAAAATTACAATAACCTTTGATAGAGTGGACCGATTTTATTGAAACAAAGACTAAGTTATTCTCGAGGATATGCTTTATGATTTTCTTTGTGAGGTTTTATGTGAATCCAGTACTTTAGCAGTGATGCGTGTTCATACAGACATATACAGACAGACATTTCTAAAAATGATTGAAATGGATTTTATTACTTATTCCTTGACAACAATTTTTGTCACGAAAATTGAAAAAGTACAGACACGCTAGATTTTTTTTCCGAACTGACTACGCTATTGACCCAGCAAGGTCTTAACAGCTTCACCGGACTACTACGGCGAGCGCTTAAGGCACTTAGCCGATTTTATTTTGACAACTAGCTCAAGGGTGCGCGGCACACCTCTGCTTTGGCTGTTGCCTGACACATGCAATTCACGACCTATCTTTTTTTTTTATCGTGGGGAAATCCCTTATTGATACGCCACCCTCCCGGGGGAGAGGATGGGTTATGTCCGAGTCACACGGACTAAAACCCCACGGTGTACCGACAGACCGTTTTGTGGGGGCGGCAAGGGATCGTTCAAGCTAATCAACCTTGTAGAACAGCCCCCACGATCCGCCCGGCGGAAGGTGACCGCCGGGCTCCTACCTATAGAGGGACAGACCGGGTACACACCGGCTGCCCCCCCTCGTCCGCCGGACCTGTGCAATGAGGAGATGGGCCCCCCG
>MU158812.1:1952026-1966399 GCA_015888305.1 Antheraea pernyi | reverse complement strand
CTAAGCTAACTATTCATACATATATGAGTTGTTGGAACATATATGTGTACCAAGCATACATATCTCAACAACTCCTATGTGTATTTTGTATCGGAAAAGATTCTAAACTATTACAGTTCGATACGGGAAAGAAAAGAAAAACCCATCCACTTTATGTGTAAGCGTGTATGCGTGCACGTGTGTGGAGGTGACATGAGTAATGTTGTCGCAGTGATGTAAGATTTTGTGTCACTGTATCGCGCGAGCAGCGTACTCAAGGGCTCCACGCCGAGGGAACGGACCTAGGCTTGAGCTGCTGCCGAGGGGGGCCTAGTCTGGTGCCCTCACGCTAGATTTACATTCTTATTATATGTATGTATATAAGATTTGAACCATCAATAATGAAATAAGTGTCACTTTTTGATCAATCCACTCTTATCTTTGGTAATATAGTGTTAGGTTTTACAACAAAGTCCCAAAGCATATTACCGTTTTCCGGACTGTAAGTTTAAATACCATGTAAAGCGAGTTTTGGTATTAAAAGGCTATTTATTATAGAGTGGATCAATATGTGAACGATGGTGATGTCTGGAATTAACACCTGTGCATCCACTAAAAACGACTGTAACGTTAATATATTTTAAATATACATATAAAAAGATAAACCCGATCGAGTTTATTGCTGGTTTCTCTCGATGAGTGTGTTGTTTTCCGAAGCGGTATCAGTTTTGACGCTCATAATTGCCTTCTTAAGGTCCAAACTGAATAAATTATTATTGATTTTGATTTTAAGGTCTTTGGATGACGACAGTAAGCGCAGGTATTCCTGGCGTTGCAGTTACAGGGAAATGTTCTTAAGAGATTTTATGTTTGATTTTTTGAGACTTGGTCGTCAATTTTGAAATAAAAGTCTACAGACTGAGGTAAAAAACGAACAGTTTACACAACAACTTTTTTATACCAATCGATTCTGTTTCTTATAAGGATCAAAAAACTCTATCCGACCTACTTAAGTTTGTGTACTAGAGTTGTCTGAAACCGCATAAAACTTTTTCTATACGTATTTCGTTGTGAATCATCGTGACTTCGATAACCTATATACATAGACGAATTTGTTTTTTATTTCTAAGATAGAAAATCAAACTATAAATCTTACGTCAATAGAAATATTTAGTTTTCGTGTTTTGGTAAATGAATTTGAATGAATAGTTATCGGTGGAGGACACGATCCTAGCGATCACATTGGCTGTTACATTTCAAATATGTGTAACTAAATACTTTAATTTGTTTGTCGAAATTGTTTGTCGAATTGATCGACGTGCTTAATTTTTGTTGTGTAATAGGTATGATTCTGTAAAAAATGTATCGTAACGCCTTATTATGTTAATGATTACTAACAAGTATGCACCCAAAATACATTATCCGATACGAAATATATATAAGAGTTATTGAGGTATGTATGCTTGGTACACATATATGTTTCAACAACTCATATATGTATGAATAGTTAGGTTAGCTCAGATAGGTCGCGAATTGGATGTATCAGGCAACAGCCAAAGCCCAGGTGTGCCGCGCACCCTTGAACTAGTTGTCAAAATAAAATCGGCTGAGTGCCTTAAGCGCTCGCCTTAGTAGTCCGGTGAAGCTGTTAAGACCTTGCTTGGTCAATAGCGTAGTCAGTTCGAAAAAAAAAAACCAAAATACATACTTATTGCAGCAGTAGCTAGAGAATTGGCGGAGAAACGTTCGACTGTGACGAAGCATCACGTTCACAAATTTGTCTCAAAGCAGACGTGTTCGACCTGTTTTGTTCCCATCTGAATTTCATCGTTCGTAACATCAAACTACACAATTCTCTGCGGTAACCAGTTGGTTAAAATCTTAAGGTTTGA
Source organism: Antheraea pernyi (assembly GCA_015888305.1). Classification (NCBI taxonomy): domain Eukaryota; kingdom Metazoa; phylum Arthropoda; class Insecta; order Lepidoptera; family Saturniidae; genus Antheraea; species Antheraea pernyi. The sequence goes on along the minus strand of MU158812.1, from coordinate 1,964,528 downwards.
TGAGTTCTGCTACTTTCTCTATATGAAAAAAGAAATGTTTAACGTGAATGAGGTGTACAATTATGAATTAATCATATCTATGTATGCCTACATTTTAATGGAATTGTCTATCCGAAACATTCAAACATATCAAATAGTCATTGAAATGTGCTAAGCAATTCAAATTCATTTTATTTTCCTGTTACAGTTTATTCGAGCGATGAAAGTAAATATTAATGAATAGGTGCATTTTTGCACGCACATTAGATATTTAGACTACATCCATACATAGACGACTTTCCGTTTTGTAACATCATAAAAATGTGACTTTGAAATCAATTAATTGTTACAAAGGACTGTTAAACTTATCTAAATGTATATATCAGGATAAGAGAGCACGTGATGATCGTTTCAAGGTTTTCTATTATTTATTTGCTAACTAACTGATACCCGCAAATTAGTTTGCGTCGCTTATTATCTTAACAATATATATTATGCATAAAAAAAAATACAAGCACCACACCGCTCGCCTCACTTCTTCCACAGCAAGAGAAGAAACCTCTGAACGCAGAGAAATCGTAGCTTTTTAACATTTTAATAACCTAATATTAGTTGAAGCTATCGTAAAATCTCTTTTAGATAAAGACAAAGTGTCTAAGAATTAAGAAATAACATATTTGATGGAAATCTATCCAGTATTTATAGAGTGATGCGGGTACGACGACATACCTCTATCATTTTATTTCTATAGAAGGTAAGAACGTATTTAATTTTACAATCACACTTGTTAATTTTGTAAATGATCATATTCATCGAACTATATCTAAATTACGACCATAATGTAACGTTGTACTAGAGTTTTTGGCGGGATCTTGGTCTGTCATGTAGTGGATTTTATTTTTTATTCATAATCTTGTGTTACTTGATTCTATATTGTTTAAAATTGGTGGTGTTTTATGTAATATAGTTTGTTTATTGTGCATATGTGAAGTCAATGGAAAATAATTCCACGGACCGTGAATTCTGAGATGCCACAAAAACTCCATGGAAAGTTCTAACAAGACGGCCACCATCTTGTTAGTTCATTGAAATTATATCAAGAAACTGGTAATATTGATACTCACTTGACAATGGCAGTAATAGTCTACTAAAAGACTGGTTGCCAAAGATGGAATGGAAGAAGAACTTGTAGTACTATTAACTACTCGACTATGGCAGTAATAATCTAGAAGATTGGTTGCCAAAAATAAAGTAAAAAAAAAAAAAAATGTTGTACTACAACAGAAATCGAAAGTATCCAGGCTTGCGAACATATATTTTAACTAGGCTATAGGCTTTAGTCAATTCATAACTCCGTTATCGCTTTCGGTTATTCATTGCCTTTTTACCTTGCCTTATTCATTGCCTTTGTACCGATAGGTTATAGTTGAATATAATATGTGTCCTGTTTTACAGACACGCATGTTTCATGATTATTGCTCATCATATATAATATCTTAATTTGGTTGTTTTGCTACAATATGTATTGTTTTTATTACGTAAATTGGCTTTATTCTAAGTTCACAGCGTATAGACGTTTTAATTCAAAGGTCATTCTCTCGGGGGCCATTCAAGTATTACGTAAGCACTCATGGGGGTCGGGGGATCCTTGATTTGCTTGTTTTTGATGACATAGGGCGGTTCTGGCTAGTGATTACAGCAGCAATATTTATTTATTTAACCAGAGCAAATTTAAAAATACTCATATAAAAATGTGTACGTAAGCATGAGAGGGGGGGGGGGCGTTTGGATAAGAACATTGTTTACTTTTGTGGACCAGGAGGAGAGGGCGGTCCTAAATTTTGCGCTCTCAATGACCGAAGGAAACGCAACAATGCAAGCACTATTACTTAACGTCGGTTTTCTGGGAAGGGTATAGGGTGGTACTACCCCGGGCGAGCCGGCCCATTCATGCTGAAACCAGTAATAGCTTCAGCGTGGCTCTACCACCTGTCTCTCTCTGTCAGTTAATCTCTCTCAATGTATTTATACTGCATTTGTCAAACAATCCTTTATACATACTCGACTTTTAATATAGATCCTTTGCTTTAGCTTTTTTTTTTTTTTCCTCGAACTGACTACGCTATTGACCCGGCAGGGTCTTCACAGCTTCACCGGACTCGATGTTTCAGCGGTGATCCATTATCCATTCATTATGTCTCATTTATAATTGGAAAAAAATGCAATTATTTTGTCCAAATTTCAATAAAGAAAAAATATACTGCGTACGTTTTTTAGTACAAAAATTCATTACGCTTGACGTTATAAAATAATTTCGTTTATATTGTACATATGTAGGTCAGTTTAACGTTCTAGATACCGACGTAACTTGTAAGGTTATTATTATGCGTACTTCGAAAACGTTTACAGCAAAGAGGTTGAAAAGTAATTGTTAGCAACACGCAGCTTGTATGAATATCCGTTAATGATAGTAAACTGATACGAAGTAGGTACACTATCAGTGCCACTGATAATAAATACCTTTTGAAAAAGAAATATATGATACGACATGATTGATGACTCGAAGATGATACTCGACACTCGCAATTTTTTATGCATACCTATTCTGTAAGCGTTACAAAGTTACATTGTTATATTCATCAACCGTGCAAAGTATGTATTGTTTATATAGGTGTATTTGCATTTGTCATTTCTAGAAAGAATGTTTGCGAATTTATACATAGCGTTCACATACGTTTCTGGCCCTTTAACGACAACTTTTCTTACGGTACTTAACATGATTACAGGTTTACTGGTTACTCAGTTAGATATAACCACGCATCGTTTGATTCCTAACTTGGAACTTGGTCTCTGAGAAAAACTTTCAGTTGCGCGTACTTCTTGTCCTATTTTGTAAGTTCCAATTATTCTATTATAATATTTATTTAATATTCCTTTTACGATATATATATATTTCTATGATTAACGTTTGGAATAGATTAGAGAAGTTTATTTATTACTAAAAATCATTTTAAAAATGAATTCTTCTATAATATTCATGTATATACGAGCCAATGGTCATAGTGTGTGTGTTTATAATGCATAATTGTTAATACATTGCAATTAAATGCATAATTGTTAATTTTACTCAAGACATTAAAAAAACTGTATCTCAACCATAGGCACTATTTAAAGTATTGTATTGTGCATTGATTGTAACGTTATTAAAAATTATGTGACGAAATCCTAAAAAAGGAATTCAAGCGCGATGAGTAAAGTTTTTTAACCGACTGACCTTAAAAAAATTGATCAATAATATGAGGAACAGTTCACAATTGCGTAGCCGTTAATTAAATTTCAACTTACTCATTAGAAACTGTAAAACTAGCTGCAATCCACGACTTTGTCCTCCTTTGATATTATATATTGGATTAGATATTATTAAATAGATGTATATATTTGTTAATATTTCTCATTAGAAGTTTCGTTAAATCACTTTAACCGTTTCAGAGATTAGTCCAAACAACGAACATTGCAGTTTTATTTGGATGTGCGGGTTAAATAGAAAACGTCTAGTAATTTAATGAGCCTTGACCTAATGAGCAATTAATCGGTTTTACTTTTGCTGTTTATATCTTTGTAGTTAATACGTTTTATCTCTCTTATTCAAAAAGGAAGACTACAATGTATTATTCAATATTGCGAACACGTACATTATACCGCTTGGTAGAAAATAAGAAAATAATAAGTAAGTACAAAAATAATGAGTGTTGGTGAATCCAACTAACGGTATGATAATGTGAGTCGTTCATTCCAGAACATTTAGAGCGTCAATCAAAACGAACAACGTCTGAGCGCGCGTTGAATTTATATTTTAGTGTTTTGACAGAGTGAAAATGGAACTTTTTAGCGTGACGGTGCACCTATGTGGGTTACTTTGTTTGGAGGAATTGAAATATGACTATATAGGAACTCATGATCGTAATTACAGAGATCATACAAAACAACTCTTAAAGAATATAATAAATAGTATAAAAGAAAATCGCTAAGTTCATTTATGTGTGTATGCACCTATTTTTACTAAACTATGCAATAGATTTTGATTTTCATTATAATATGGAAAATATCTACCATATAATTAGGTAATGTATTAATAAATAGATAAAATGGATTGTTATGTATTTTTTTTAAATGTAATAGTTGGCAAACGAACAGGTGGGTCACCTGATGTTAAGTGATCACCACCTTCCATGGACACTAACAACCCCAGTGGAGTTGGAAGTACGTTGCCACCTTTTGGAGGGAAGGGTTAGGGGAGGGAGAGGGAGAGGAGAGGGTTGGGAAGGTGGGCCTCCGGCGCTCTCACTGACCAAACGAAACGCAACAATGCAAGCACTGTTACTTCACGTCGGTTTTCTATGAGAGGGTGGTACTACCCCTGACGAGACGACCCACCCATTCATGCTGAAACCAGTAATAGTTTCAGCGTGGCTCTTTAAATTACTATATAGAAGTAGGCGATGGTATATGTATTTTAATAAAATATATGAGTTGGACATTTCCTGTAAATCAAATTTGCTCTTTACGGTGTCGTATCATTTAAATTAATATCTTATGAAGAAGGAATAAAAAAGTCATTTTTGGGACGAGATTTATGTCAAAACACGAAATCAAATAGCTGACGTTTGTATAATGGCTTGGATACTTTTGACACATTGGTTCATAGTACCCGTCCGATGCCAGGGTGAATCGTTATTAAATTTGTGACTTGCCAAATTTTAGATGAAAACGTTTAAAAAAAAGAGATGTTAACATATTTTCATATCATTATGTGTAATTAAGTTTCTTCTGACTTGAAGATCTTTTTTGCGTGATCGTCCATAGTCACGCACGACCTTAAGTATTTATTAAAGTATCATGATATGTAGTGTATGAACATAAATACATTCGTTCGTAATTTACATCCAATCTCGAGATCCCCAGCACTTTAAGCAAATCAAAAGGGTGTCACTAGCCATTTGATATCTTTGGTTTTATCAAACGGCCATTTTAATAATGCGCTCAGTGTTTAACCGAGATATGGACACGGCCTTGTCGTGACGCAACTTCAAAGAAAGTGAAACTGAGAAATCGCCACCAAAACGTAGTGTCATTAAATTGAAAAGTTCGTCTATCTCGGCAATGGTTTGTCAACAGTTTGTGGGTGCACGACGATTAATGCCCCGAAACACACTTTCACGCAACCATTGTCGACACGACTAATTTCCGTTAATTGCTATCGAATTATTCGAAACGGTAGTCGTAATTTTTTGTCAAAACCACTTTGTTTACGTGAAAACTTATTTACGTCGATTGTAGAATACTTAACTTATTTTTAATTATTGAAATTATTAAGGACTAGTTTCTGTTCGCAGCTTCGGTCACGTTAATGTACGCTTGAGTTATCTCGCAGGAACATTACTTTTTTTGGATGAAAGTGTTTTATCTGATTTTGTATACTCCAGAGAATGCAAATGCCAAATTTTACGAAGATCGGTTCAGTTGATAAGCCTTGCTAACGTAAAAAACAAACAAACGAAATCATATTCCCATTTATAATATTAGTAAATTAACTAACTAATTTATATCAATGTTTCTTTCTTTCAGCTTGTATATTAATTACCATATATAAATACCACACCTTTATTCCTTCTGTGGTGAGCCTATTTATGATCAGAGTAAGATTTTTCTAAATTAGCTTTATCAATTATCTAATCTGCGTCTGATTAAGTTAACAGCATTAGCGATTTCCGAATAAAATAATACCCTGGGCCATTACTCATACGAGGGTGGTCTCATAATTACCCGGTCTGACCTAGAGATGGCGTTAGTTATTTGAAAAATATCACTGTATTAGAAAGTATGCAATCTATAAAGAGTATGATTCATGTTTGGAGACGCGTCGTTGTTTAGTATTTGTTTGGCAGCCATTAATAGTAAACATTTTCAGTAAATTTGTGAAAATGGAGAAAACTGGCCATCTTTACGCGATTCAATACTTTTATTTGAAAGGCCTCAACCCAATCAATATAAAAGCTGAACTGGATTCTACCCTGGGTGCATCAGCTCCTTCGTTCACAGTTCACAGCAGTTTAAACGAGCTGTCAAGACGAGCAACGCAGTGGTCGATCAAATGAGTTGACAACTCCAGAAATGATAAAGAAAATCCACAAAGCGATACCTGAATGATCGTCGACTGAAAGTGCGCGACAAACAGACAAGAAGTAGGGTGCCGTGTTTTCTGACACTCCAGCAAAAACGGTGTCGTGAAGATGTCCCAATTGAGCGTATAGCGAAGTTTCACAGCACCAAAGCTTAATTTTTGCGCAGTTTCATAACCATGGATGAAACCTGGGTCTACCACTTCACACCTGAGACAATAGAACAATCGAAACAGTGGACTGAGTAGAGAGAGCCGACTCCAAAAAAGGTGAAGATCGTTCCATCTGCAGGCAAGGCTAGGGCGTCGGATCTTTTGGGATGCTTGTGGTATATTTTTTGTTGACTATCTTCTAAAAGGAAAAACTATCAACGGCGAGCGTTATGCGTGTTATTTAATGCAACGTTTGAACGAAGAGATCAGACAAAAAAGGCTGCATTTGGCAAAAAAGAAAGTATTGTTTGATCACGACGTTACGCCAGCTCACATATCTGTTATTGCAATGACCAAAATTTATGAATTGAAATTTGAATTCCTATCTCATGCACCTTATTTATTAGATCGTTGGAAAAAGTGTATAGAGCTGAAAGGAGATTATATTGAATCCAAACTTTGTGTTTTTCTTGTTGGGTTGGGTTGCTTACTCCTGGGACTACCCTCGTAGACTATAACTCGTATAGAATTCACTAATATATGAGGCCTCATATAAAGATATGAGGCCTCTTAAAATATACACGTATTGCCCTGGTAAACGTTATCCTATGCAATTATCAAAGCACTGAAGACCGTCAGTGCTTTGTGCAATATCAGGGTTATATACATGGGATCAAAGAGGGCACCATCCCAATTAAATATAATTAACACTGATACGTTTAAAGGTCATTGTAGTTTATTTAAATTAGTTTATTGTATGCATGTATTGTAAATAAAAAAACATGTGACTGTTTTTGCATCAAACTTTATATCTTCAGTTATCAGCACTTATAATGTGACATCGACATTTTTTTATTTTAGCTACTAAGTATAAGCGTTGTTGTTATCACAACTGATAAAAATTTAATATGGATAAAGTGACAACATTTCTCGGGCTCAAGCGATTTACAAAAAAAAATTGACGTTAGTGAATCACTGCTTTTGTTCATAGAAATCACATGATTCAATATTTGCTTTTGGAAGAAGTAATCATTCATAAGTCAAAGATGAAGTTTGTTTTTACCATTCAAACGATAACTCTCCAGGTACATCTGTGTATTGGAATGTTGTTCTCATCTAAGCTTTATGACGTACACAAAAGTACTAATTATCTTTTTGTTGATTACATTTCATCTACAAAAAATGAATTAGAAATATATTATTTTATTTGTCTTATTATGTTTATCAACATTTCAATAATTGTGTCTTCCTAACCAACTTGCTGGTTACTTAATTATTGACGTGATAACGGCTTATAAATTAGATAGAGCATGACTCATTGTCACGTTCGGCCTGAGCCGAGCGTGCAAGCGAGAGCGCGGAACAAGCGATAGGATCGGCATAGCGTCTATCTCTCATTCTGTCGGTCGATGCGTCCGAGTCGTTACCATGTAAAATTATAGTCCGTAAATCGACTTTACAGACAACTAAATTTTTTATCCATTAAACTATTAGATGGCATAGATCTATTATAGGCACTTAATTATCCAAAAATGCCGAGGCAAAAAAAACAAAGAAGTGTAATTTTATGTGTGACAAATCACATCATACGGTCTTTCTTACTCGTATTTACATTGAGGTTAATTGAAAAAGTAATTTACTAGTACAATTTTTATAATGCAACTCCAATGGACACAATGGCGACGAAAAAACATAGACGTGTTGTTGTAGAAATTACGTCCGGGTGTGCGCCCAACTGTGTCGTAGATTAACATTTATACTCACTATGACAATATTCATTTGTAGGTTTGTGTTTTTTTATTTAAAGTTATGCATATTATATAAGTTTTGTTTATAGTTTATTCTCTTTGTATTACAGACAGGCGGTGCGGACAGTGCCAGCGGTGGTTCGGGCGGATCGGGTATGGAGTGTTTACAACTACGCTCCCAGCCCGAACCATTCCACTATCTCATTTCGGAACAGGCTAAGTCCCTCGTCGCTTTACAGGTAATCATATTATAATGGTAATATTTAAAATCCATATTGTAGCTCGGCAAAATAACTGCACTATACCTGATAGTAAGCACAGTACAATCCAAAAACAATGGCGACCACCGAGCGTCATACTGTCCATCACTGGTCGCCGCTGTCATGCCGGCCTGCGTAAGTATCTTTTCACGTTGCGCTTGAAGGACCCCATATCATAGGAAGGAGGAAACACACTGGCCGGAAGATTGTTCCACAGCTGCACGGTACGAGAAAAATAAGACGTTGCGAACTTTTTAGTTAGTGCCCAGATAGGATTTACCGTAAAACTGGGACTCCGAAGACCAGCGCGCGTGGTGCGGTTATGAAAAGGAGAAGAAGGGATCAAATTGAATAACTCTTCAGAACACTCGCCATGATAGAGACGGTAAAACACGCTCAGTGAGGCAATGTCTCTACGCAACTGAAGCGGCTCTATAAACTCTGTAATGTCTGCATCATTAATAATGCGGACAGCCTGTCTTTGCAACCTGTCCAGGGTGTCCAAGAGGTACTTTGCCGAACCGTACCAGAGGTGCGAGCAGTATGCCACGCAGGGCCGATATTATGCCTTATAAACGAGATATAGATGTTTGTTCACCATGAACTCTGAAACTACTCAACCGATCTTCATGAAAGTCGGCATTTATGTATGATTTGGTCCAACTTGAGAGATCGGATTTAAATTTTTATTAATGACCTCAATCTTTTTAAATTAAATGAATGTCAATGTTGATTAATGTTAGTAATTGTAAGTTTCATCAGTCGCGAACAGATAGCGCTTTGAATTAGTTTGTTGACAGAAAACTGTAGGACCGCCTGTTATAAATATCTTATAGATGGTGCCACGTTTTAATTTTCATAATTTTAATTCAACATGTAATAACAGCAACGCGTGTCCTGGTCAATTAGTTTTAAAATAAATTCTCACAAATTCAGGAACTTCAGAATGAAGTCGGAGCACTGCTCGAGTTTCGCGACCTCGTCATCGAGACATTCCCGAACCTTCGGTCGAAGATGGCGCCGTCGACGCCCGCGAGCGGAACCCGCCGCGACTGGGAGCCCGGAGTGCGCGTGCGGAGGAAACTCGCGGGCGGCGCCGGGGACAGCGCGCGCGCCAAGCCCCAGCCCTCCGTGCAGGACTCCGGCTTCAGCACGGAGACCTCCTGCGGCAAGGACGCGCACTCCTCCGCCTCGGCGTCCGCCTCCGCCTCGCGGTCGCGACCTCTCGAGGACGAACTGTGGGCGCTGCTTGACGTCATCCAGCGTAAAGGCGGCCGCTTGCGAGACGACGCAGAGATGCTACGAGGGGAGCTCGACCAACGGAACGACACCGCCGAGGAATCCTTCGCGCGTGTACTCTCAGACAGCGGCGAGTGTGTTCAGATGCAGCGGCTGCGACGCGAACGGGACTCTCTACTGGCGCGTACGGCACAGCTCGAGGCACAAGCGGCGTCGAGTCCCGCACTCCCTCCCGCCCTCGCCCCGGACACCCCCCTCGGCCGACTCGACTCCGTACTGGAAACGCCGCCGCACGCACCACGCATCCCCACGCCCGACTCCAGGAAGTTCGCGGCGATTCTTCTCGAGAGCAATCCCGTCGAACTTCAAAGGCAACTTCTCACATCCACCGTTCAAAATCAGGTAACTAAACCGCTTCGAGGATCAAATTATTTTTCCTATCTGAACTGTCCCATCACTCACGTTCGTAGTTAATATTAATAGTTTTTGTCGCACTCGGATCTCATTAGAATAAATGAGATAACAGAATACGTAACAGTAGAACCGATATTGCTTTAACGAGGGACGGCCTACCGCAATGACGTAAACTTAGATTTCGTCAAAATTATGTAAAAGTAAGGCAATTAATCACAACGTCCATTATAGGTCAAGTAGAGTACCTATAATAAAATAATTATCTATATAATGTCTTGTGTAATCATCAAATCGCTAATTAATCTAAATTTTTTTACGAAAAACATAATTATTTAAATATATATTTCTTTTTTTATATTGATCTGATTTTTAGAAATAAAAATCTCTTCCTGCGGCCTCACTCATAACGCAAAAGTACCAACTACTCATTGTAAGACTTCGATTTAATATACGTACGTTTTTTGTAAATTTCATATTATAGTAGTTTCCTTTAAAAAAACTGTACAACCTATCGCTTTTAGTAACTCAGCTATCATTTGTAAATAATTGTGTTACAGTTGATTTCGTTTTTGCATGACGCGAGTTAATTTTTATTTTTTAAAAAAGTTAGTCGTTGTGGACCGCCTGCTAGATGTGAAACATCGAAATTGTTTTTCATTGAAAAATACATAACTCGATTACATTAAAATAAATAGTGCATCCTGAAATTAATTAGGTAAATTCTACGTATAAGACTATGCGTGCGAGCGTGTTATACACAATTAGATCAGGTAATTTAGTTTTAAAGCCGGACGAGTCAAAAATATGGTAGGATCCAAATCCTTCGAACAGTTAACAGAAGGAAACATAACAAACATTGAAGATATGTACAGCAAACAACGCAATATAAAGACGAAGTCAATAGATGGTTTTAAAATAATCTTATGATTGCATTGTTACGTGTGACAGCGAGTAACATCGACATGGTTATAAACAGAGCTGTTAGATGTTCCACATCAATTTATCGAACGCTGGTGTGCTTGGAAGTTGCGCTTCTTTCAACATATTTTCGTTTAAAATATTTACGTTATTTCAACTATATTTTGCCTAAATCTTATTAGTTCCGTTCGTGTTACTCTTAAATGTGAGTAAATTGTGTAGGACTCTATTAATTAATATGAGTGAATATATCATCACAATATGTTTTATGATTTTCAGGTGTTGCGTGAGCGAGTGAAAAGAGTTCTCGCACAACGGACGCTACTGCTGGAGAAACTGGAGCGGGCGCGGGACCTCAATGAAGATTTAAAATTTAGGGTATTTAATTTAACACTATCTTTATAACACATTTGATTTGGTGAGATTTGATTTAACACTAGATTGTTATCACTAACAATACCTTCATATCAAAAACGTAAAAAAAACGAGCGAGCCTTACAGTAGTCGCATATGTCTAACATCTGACATGTTATCCTACTATGAAATATATGTAAAGTCAGTTTATTCGTCATATTATCGGTCGAATATATTCTAAGTATGAAAATATCTAAATACTATATTAAGTTGAATTCTAGCCATAGTTATTACGCAATAGTAACTTAAATCCTGAAAAAAATAATCGGGTACGATTGGTAGTACTTTTTTATCGAATAATTAATTATATCTTTCAAATCCAGAAAAGTTTTTTAATAACAATGAAAAATATATTATAGACAGTGACAGGATTTAAGCAAAACTATGAAAAAAATCGCACTAAATTATTTATTCTAATGATTCCATATTACTTACTCGCATTTTTTTTTTTTTTGAGAATTATAAACTTTGTCAGACGCTTAATAGTAAAGATAAAAATATTAATATAGTTTACACATATAAATATAATCTCAGATTCTATACACAACACTGTAGATGTAATTGTATATGAGTGCACAGCTGATTCTCTCAGCCACCGCGCGCGGTCTTTGGTCATATAATAATAGCGCGCGCTTCCCCCCTCATTTTTCTGTTTCCGTCCCTTGTCGATAATTATTTCAGTAACGGAGAGGAAAGCTGTTGTACATAAAGAAACAAGTGTCCTTAGGCGACAAGATTGATTTTTTGATTAATATGATTAATGATTAATATATACATGTATTAATTTTCTACAAATATTTAAATTTATTATGGGTTTTCATTGATAATACGAATCGTAACCCTCTCTCTATCTATATTCACTAACTTTCAACGTTCCGTTCGCGTCGCTCGGTCACACGTTTTCGTAACGCTCTCGTGACGCATTCACCAACTTACTCCCCGAGACGAGTGTGCGTAAAGAAGTTATTTCAAAATGTGTCACTCACGTTCCAGTTAGAAGAGAAGAGTATCGAAGCGGAGGGAGCTCGCGCGCGCGTCCGGCAGCTGGAGGGGTGCGGCGAGCGAGAGCGCGCGCGCGACGCGTACACGAGCATGCGCGACATGGAGCCGGTGCCGCTGCCGGACGGCGCGGACGAGGAGGCGCGCGTCTCCGAGACGCCACGCCGCGGCCGGCCCTCGCGCATCCCGCTGCACACCGC
>MU158812.1:1930631-1951965 GCA_015888305.1 Antheraea pernyi | reverse complement strand
CCGCGCCGACCGCCGCGAGACCAAGTCCGCGGTGCCGGTGCGGCGCTCGCCCCCCGCGCCCGCGGCCCCCTCTGATGCCAAGGTGCGCGCTCGCTCCTTCTGGAACACGTGGTTCTTTAAGGACTCGTAGGGGCCCCGCCCCGGTGCTAAACCCCACCCCGCCCCACCGTGTGAGAGTGCACCGCGGTCTCGTTGTCGGCCGGTGGCGGCGGCGGCGGCGACGGTCCCTCGCTCAATCCAACAATACTATTGTCTCGATTCGATCGTGAGTTTTATTTTCTGTAGCGTTCATATCCGCAGTCAGCTTCGTCATTTTATTTTACTCATTTTAATATATTGTATCGACGTTAGAACTGAGCGTATGCGCCGTCCCCGTCCCCTCGACCACCGAATGATGGATATGGTTTTTGTACGCGTGACTAACTGATGATTTAAAAATCAATGTACTGGTGACTTTATAATTCATTGTACTGTGGATTCGATTTCTACAAGTTTTACTGTCTTCAGCCATATTGTCATTTAACATCAGGCTAAATTGTGGTCAGATACTAAAATCCACAAATATTTAAAAAAAAAATGAAATGTATAGTTAAATATTTTTTATTATCACTGAATTATAACAATTATAATTACCAGGAAATCGCGATGTATTCAAAATAATTCATGATCTTTACATTTTTGTAAACAAAAAGTACACAAGCGAGTCACCAATACAGAACGTCAAATTTTAATTCTGTGTCTTATTTATTTCGTGTATGGGGAGTATTATAATAGCCATGTAATAAGCGTTTTGATTTTTAAATAATCTTATGAAATGTATATCAAATAAACTTCACACAATAATATTTAAACAAACAACACATTCCTTGTAAAAGTTGATGTATGTGGAACTCGCATATATTTTTTGTACAGTTCCATGAACTACAACTTTCGTGTTATTTATTTGGGTGTCTTGGGATTTAACTGTTTGTTTTCATTTTTCATTATTAATTGTTTGTTTGCGCAAATTCATCATAATACCAGCACGATCATATTGTTATAAAACAGTTTTTGTGACATAAGCGAGATATCCAGGGTAAGTTGTCAAATTATTTAAAACATGTTATTACTATATTATTAGGAGAAAATTAATTATGAAAACTATTAATTATTTTTATCTTTTTGACTACATCAACCTTTTTTTTTACATTGCGGTATAAGCCATGTTTAAACTAATACTCGGCATGATATTAAACTTTTTATTTTGTATAATCTAATGTCTAATCTTGTACTATGGTTTTATAAGCAAATAAAACATGTTTTTGAGCATTAATGTAATATCGAGCTCTTTTGAATAGTAATATATTAATGACATAAAAAAATATATATATATACTAAATTGAACTATTATTATTTAAAGTATTCAAGTGACGCGGTTTGACATTCATATTTCTTACCGAGAATTTACATTCACAAGCGTTTATCGCACATTAGCGTCGACAGTCGCGACATTAAAAATGATCGCCTCATAGAACAAGACTTAGAAACGATTCTGAATATTTACCATAACGGCGGATACCGTCGGGGGTCGACACTAATGTGAATCCGGATCTTGGGCACTCGATGAATATCGTAGAAACCTCCGAAGCAGTGGCGGCTTAGAGAGGGCGCCCCGTTCCGGACCTTTGGTTCTGGAAAAATTCTGAATGAAAATTTTAGGGAATTTAGAGTTTCAGTTGTTGTTCGGGACCAGATCATTTTGAATTAAATCGCTAAAGGAAGCGGCTGTATGAACTTCTATAACTCCGTAAGTTAAGGGAAGTATAAAAAAACTTATTATCCTAAGAAAAATCGCCTTGGAATCCCAGTTTAACTTTGATTTTTGATAATTAGCGCTAGTAATAATAGCCGTCTCGGATCTCCGTCGGACTTAATCCGCCACTGCTTCGAAGAACGAGCGAATATAAAACAGCGCGATCACAGGAACTGCGGAAAAGTTAAGATATTCGACGGGCGCTCTAGTTCCGCAGTGTAACGAGCGCGAATTTCGACAGAGAACCGGACAGACGCCGGAGAGGAGATGTGAGAGTTCAGATTGGGAGGGATACGATTCGTTGGAGGGAGCGCGCTCGCGACACCTCGCGGAGGAGTATGTGTGTCGGCTGGCGCGCGTGCAGTCGCGGTACTCCGCGCTGCCGGCAAGCAGCCTCGCCGCAGAGTTGGCGCTCTCGCTGCTGCACTCCGCCCCCGCGCTCGCCCCCACCGCCCCCGCACTCGCCCCCGACTCGCTGTGGAGCGGCAAGCCACAACATTACTACGAGAAGTTAACTCGCTCCGACCCCGACGATTACGACGCCGATTCACTCGCTCAGTGAGCGTTTGTCACTAATGAGACTCTAATGAAATAGGGATGCGTTACGGTTTGATTTCTATGAAGATCGATTTAAGCGTATAAGATCTTTCTGGAGTTTTTGGCGGGACCTTGGTACGTTATGTAGTAGATTTTATTCACCATCTTGTGTTATTTGGCCTGTATATCTTGTAATATTTATGATGTTTAACGTAATATAGATTGGTTATTGTGCCAAAAGTGAAGTGGATGGGAAATAATATGACTTGCCACAAAAACTCCCTGGAAAGTTCTAACAAAACGGCCATCATCTTGTTAGTTCATTGAAATAATCGCTAGTTACTTGTAATGTCATTACCTACTTGACAATGACAGTAACAATTTACTAGAAAATTGTTTGCCAGAAATAAAATAAATAAAAAAAGATCTTTCTGTACTGATATAAAAATAAGGCGAATTTTGAAATAAAAGAGGTAATATTTATAAGTATGCTAATTTTATAGCTATGAAGCAATATTACTTACCGAGAAACACGGACAATTTTTAAGTTTGTCACATTTTTTATGTTTTAGACGAAGTAAATAATTGGCATTTCTACAAACTAAAAAGAATACTGTACGTTTTATTGATTAAAATAATACAGTAGTAATTATATAGAGGTGTTTTTAAATGTAACTTTTGAAACAGTTTTGATAAGATCTATTCAAGGGCAAGCGATCTGACTTGAGAATCAATTCATAGCAAAAAATCGTGCATCCCTATATCGCAGATCATGTTTCTTCATTTATTTTTGTTAGATATTCGGGTTCCCTGTAATAAATTGACGCCGCGCGAAATATTTTCAAGGAAATTGATTAGTCCCACGAATGATATTTAACCCGTGGTTCCAATTTCAGGAGAATGAAAACTAACAGCACATCAGGGAAAATATTAGTAGTAAATTATTACTAAAGATTCCCGTTTTTCCTATCGTGTATATAGAATGATTTTGCAATCATGATTTTATAATAAGTCCACATATTATAGAGCCAAATGAGTACGTGTACGTTCCTTTGCGAACAATTATGTAAGAAAAAAAAACATATTTAAATTAGATCGTAGAATTTTACAGATTAGTGTTTAATAATGAATATTTTACTCTTGTGAGAATATAAACTATGTTATATGAATGCTATTATAACCTTCGAACATTTTAAGCAATTAATGGTAACTGTATTGTAATTTTCGTCATTCCTACGTATGTATTTTAAGTGAATATTAACTTAATCGAGTGAGAGAGCTGCAAACGACTGTAGCAAGGCTGTGAAGCACTCTAAATGTGTTTGAAGTTTTTCTGATGTAAATATTATATTATAGACAGAATATTGTAAATAAAACTGTTGTACTATAAGTAAGAGCCATTATTGCGAATAAATTATATACCTATTGCCACTGTTTCAAACAATAATTTTTAATATGTACAACTTTATAACATTTGAAAGGGATATAAAAGTTAGAGAGAAAATGTTCCTAAAGACAACTTGAATATATATTTTCACGTTGACCAGAGTGGTTACAGATTTTCAAAATATATGTAAAAGCATTGTTAAATATTATCCAATCGTCCAGTTCTGAACGTCCTAAATAATACAACGCATGACTGCCTTTGATTTTAAGAATACGTGGTTTAGTTAATTACTTAGTACCCAGTAAACACGTGACCTTAATATGACATGATACACAAATCATGTTTTATACATATTATCTCTGTTTATTGTCGAATTAAGGTCATCTATAAAAATATTGCATGTGAATGTGTTTACTGAGTCGAGTTATTCATTTTCATATACTGCAAAAAACTCGGTAAACAAATAGTAGGAGACTGATTTTATATGTAAATTATAAATTTGTAGATATAATTTTCATTTAGGTATATATGTTCCGTGCGAAATTATCATTATTGTTATTTTATTAATTTTAATGTAAAAAGAGATTCGTTTCAATCTGTGGTATACTTACCTACTAGTTTGTTAATATTCCATTTATTAAATGTATAATGACTGTATTTATTAATTAATAAATAGCTCTTAAGTTAACTGTATATTGTACAGCTTTTATTCACGCTATAAGGATTGTAAATTTTTAAGCCACTACCTAACTATTGTTAAGATACTCATGAAGTTATCTAGTTGACTTGCGATCTAGTTGTTTAAAGACTTGTGTAAAGTTGTACAGAAATCATATCATTATATACTACAAATTATTCAAATAAATGTTCATATCAAACAAGGTTTTTTTTTTATTCCAAAAATATAACTTAATCCTATATCAACATAACAATAATAAATTAAATAAGTATTAAAAAATTAAACATTTCTGTTTATCAAGTTTTACTCTTTCTTTATAACTAACTGTACTTAATAAAAATAAATTAATATAAAAATTTGCATTGACACGGTAAATACCGAAGCTTATATACTCCACTGAGAATAAGAAACCTACCTGTACCTTTAAAATTGACCATAATAAATGCATCAAGGAACTAAAGTACATTGAGCGTCAATATACCTTTAAAGTTGACAATAACAAACGTATCAAGGAATTAAAGTACACTGAGCATCATTATACCTTTAAAGTTGACAATAATAAATACATCTCGGAAATAAAGTACACTAAGCATCATTATACCTTTAAAGTTGACAATAATAAATGCATCTCGGAAATAAAGTACACTAAGCATCATTTTACCTTTAAAGTTGACAATAATAAATGCATCTCGGAAATAAAGTACACTAAGCATCATTTTACCTTTAAAGTTGACAATAATAAATGCATCTCGGAAATAAAGTACGTTGAGCATCGATTTACCTTTAAAGCAGACAATAACAAACGCATCTCGAAAATAAAGTACATTGAGCATCAATTTACCTTTACAGTTGATAATAACAAACGCATCAAGGAATTGAAGTACTTACACTAAGCATCATTTTACCTTTAAAGTTGACAATAATAAATGAATCAAAGAAGTAAAGTACATTGAGCATCACCTTTAAAGTTGACAATAATAAATGAAGTAAAGTACATTGAGCATCAAGTTTAAAAAGTTGGCAATAGGAAATGAATAAAAAAATTACAAGGATTAAGAGGATTTTACAATTTAAAACATTAAATGAATCAAAGAACATAAATCAAACTATTCCAATGGAACCACAATTACCAAAACTAGATAACTCTAGAAGTTAACGTAACGTCCGCAATTTCCAAAGAACCTCCGACTTTTTCAATCTTTATGAAATTGTGCTGTTTTAATTCTGAAAATCACAATACATATATTAGTACAGATGTGACTTATAACGAGACTTTCAAGAATATGAATACCCACTTAATAAAGAAGTAAAGCATCTAGCAGCTATCACTTTTCTATATCCTGTTATTACTGGTCCATTCACAAGTAAGGTCTCTACAGTGATAGGCGATTGACCAGCTCTGACGCTATTTATAATTTTGAAAATTGTACCTTGAGTTCCCCATTGGTCACTGTAATAAATATTTATAAAACAGTAAAAGTACATATAAATATTTGGCATTGTATAAAACATGAATAGATGAGTGTTGATAAATGTATCGCTCTTTTAACCAAAAAGATTTAACTAAAAAGTTACGTATTTCAAATTTTCACCAGAAAGTAAATTAACGTCTCGAGAACAATACGTCCAATTCAGCAGCCATTTTAATACAATCAAGACTATAAAAATATAACTGTTATTCTATTTTTGATTTAAGAAAGTATGACTTGTTTTCTTTATGATTTAAACATTTAGAATTTGATTTAAACACTCTCTATAAAAAGTAATAAATTTATTTACTTTATTTAAAAAAAATAAAACAATAATTCGGTTTCAAGTCATTTTATTATAACAATTGAATAAACTTTTTATAATCGCTAATTAATTATAAATTCACATTAATAGTGACATTTTCTACAACAACGAAATAGCAATATAATTGAACTATTTATCCATACTTTTAGAATGGACTTAAAGCGCTTTATTTATTTTTGAAGTGAAACTTCTTTAGGCTCATGAGGGTAAATTTTTTACAGATGTAACGTCACGCAGGTATGCAACGGAAGTGACGTCATTTGCAGTAAACGCAGATTTTTCATCTATTTTTCAAGTCTCGGAAATCTAAAGTTTTAGATTTGTATAAATATAAACAAGACTTATAAATTAGTTCGCCAAAGAAGTTTCACTTCTGACATGTGTACTTTGTACGCACGCACTTTTTTTTTAATTAAAGGAGAGATATATCGACAGTATATAATCTTTATATATATATTTCTTCTCTACGAGTGTGTGTCACTGAACTCCTCCTAAACGGCTGGACCGATTTCCATGAAGTTTTGTGTGCGTGTTCGAGTGGATCCGAGGATGGTTCATATTCCGAAGGGACCCGGCCGGCGGCGCTGTGGTTGAATTTAATTATCAAGGCAGGACAATGTCCGCTGGGACCGCCAGTATTTATATAAATTACTAGCTGACCCGTGCCCGTTTCGTTGGGCGGTAAACGTTTTTACTTGTGATGAAATTATGAGTGTGATTCGGTTAGTACTGAGTGCTATGATTTATTTCCTGACTGCTAAAAAGTAGTTTTGAGAAAAACTTTTTATTAAAAGTGCATTTCTGAAATTTCAATTTCGTAAACGTCCGCTTCGTATGGAGTCGCCCTCGCGCGTATAGTTTAAATATAGTGTCTTATCTATGCTCGCCAGCTTCGATCAATAATAACTAGATATCGGGTCGGCGCGAAAAATACGTCTCGGTAAATAACAACTCACTTGAAACGGGAGCTTTTATTTGGTTTCGTTTGTTTGAAACACAGCCAATGTAAGCACATTTCACAATGCCGCAGTGTATTCAAAAGATGCAAAAATGTCATGGTTGTAATTAGGTTGAACTTAAAACTGTGTTAAAACTTTTTTTCTCCCTTTCTTAGTAAACAAATAGCTACACATAAGTATATATTTTCGCGGACAGGATTTAGCTTCGATTTTGTACGTGACCCTTTATTTAGTTATTGTTGATGCTCGTGAGTGAACCGCGCGGCTACCTACCCCGTCATAGAGTAACAAACCCCCGCGTAGAGTGTAAGCGGTTTCATAATTCTATGTACCCCATAGACGTAATAGGCCACGCCCCTTCACTCACAGCGACCTACGCCATACAATTAACGATTTAAACTATTTTTTAAATATCAAAAACCACTTTTGGTTACTTAAACTGTTACTGTTAAGTCATATACTGTCGCTGACTATTTTGTTGGCATTATCAAACTCTACAACTACAACGGAATCATATATCTCTCATCCTTAAGGCAGCATTCGTAAGAAATGTTGTCGTTCGACAGTTTTAATATACACCGACTAATATAAAAAAAACTCTTTGTTCAGGTTAATATATATCCTATGACACAAATAACGTGGCTTTTTATAGGTAAAAGAATTTTCAAAATCGGTTTAGTAGTTCCCGAGATTACCACCCCTACAACCTCACAAACTTTACCTTTTTATAATATTAGTATAAATTTACAACAACTTTTCCAAAATGACTATATTACATTTTACTAGGTCGGTATTAATAAATGAATAAACATACCGTAGGAACCTCTGGAAATCAGTAGTCTGATCGGATTCGCCGAGTGACACTTTTGTTCTGTCGAGACTTCCTAGAGGAGTCTCGGAACCCTCACTCTCGTGCCTTGTAGATCTTTCTACCTGAGTCTTCTCTACTACGATCGAAGGTTTTTCCACGTGTGGTTGTATATCATCTAATCCGGCATCTTGTAACATTGCTAAAACACTTTTTTCAGCACCTTGGACAGCCTCTTCCTGGCTTCGTTTAAACGTTATGTAACCGGTCGATCTTTTTCTTTGTATCTGAAATTATATATTAAATTCATAAGAAATTATTTGACATAATTATCCGCCGAGATCAATAACTTACGGTGTGATCGTCCATATCTTTATCAGCAGATCGTTTAAGCGACTGTTGCGATAATACTTTAATTTGCTGCGTAAGCAAATTCGAAATATCAATATCCTCCTCGACGACGGATTTGCGAATTTCCGTTCCATTTAGAAAACCTTCTTTAGTGATATCCACAGTACTATCTCGCTCGGGGGGTATCTTGGAAAATTCCGTTAAAACTTGTACCGGTTCAGAAACGTCCTGAATGGGTTCAATTATTGTTCTCTCACGCGGTTCTTGAGCTCGAGCCATGACTATCTAGAGATCAAAATAATTATTACAATAGTAAAATGATAATTTAAAATAAGTTCAACTTCGGCAATTCCGTATTAATGTGAACGGACTGAAGTTACGAGCGAGAATGTCACTAGCGTTAGATGTCGAGGGTATTTATATATTTTTTTCTGTCAGTAGCCATGTAATGTACAAACAAGTATTCACTACATGTAGGGGTTACGATTAGATTAAAGACGATTGATCAAGTTATTGCGGCGACATTTCAGCAGTTAATTTTCACCTATATAATAAAAGATGCATTTACAGTTATCAAGTGCTATATGGTAAACTAATTGATACCCATGACTTCGTCTGCTTTGTCTATAATATCTCAATAATGTACATTAAATACAGAACAGACAAAAAATTGAAAGTAAACCGTTTACAGGCATTGTAGAACGCGTAGTGCTTTAAAAAATTGTACGTTTCTTAAAAAACTAATTTTTTATACTGAACAAAGATACAGTGATTTCTTTTTTAAATAAGTGTCTATTTTTTGAAGATTTTGAAATTTCAATATCAAGGTAATAAGTAACTATTTTCATTCTTTTTCTTGATAATACCAAAGCTCGTCAATACCTACTAAACAAAATCAGTTAAGAAACAGGGAAAGGATGGTCTGGTCTGTTTTTCCTCTGTCTATTTATATGTAGAAGAAGAAGATTGTATATATAAGATACATAATGAAAACGTGGACTGTTAATACTTGCTATCATTCCATCAAAGTTTTAGCAAAGAATACTACAGACTACTGTACCCTGAAGACTGTTATATAGTTATAAAAATCTTACCTCCATCGTTCTTTCTGCTAACGGTTTTACACTAACAGGGCCTAAATTACGCTGAAAAAGAGTCGTTAAAGACCAATTTATATTGCTGGTAATTTTTCGTCCAGCGTGACACGGCCGTCGGAAATACACGTCACTGGGTAAACGCATTTCTATTCTATCAGCTACACTGTCCTAAAACAAGATAATAAGGAAAGATATATTTTTTTAAATGGTTGTCCGTAGAGTCGGTTTACGGGCGATAATTTTACGTGATAAATCATAACAAAACATCGATGAAAAATTACATAGGTACTTATGTGGTAACCCTAAAATAGTAGTATTAAGTCTATGGTTAATATGGCGTACTTAGAGAGTCATGTTCTGTAACGTAAATGTATAAGTGTTTGAAATAAATATTGATTACTGCATCTTATTATTGAGTATTCTTATGGTATATTCCATATTACAACATGGCGCAGTCGCAGTGAAATAAGTATAACGAATATCTACGCCTATAAGTTTTAGTCAAAGTTTTTAAAGATGGCACTACCCGAAAAGGATTTTCTTCAAGTGAAATTACCACCAGATTTAAATATTACTGGTTCAAATGCAGCACTAGAGTGGAAATTTTGGCTGCAAACATTTGAAGATTACCTGATGGTCGCCGGAAAGTCAAGTGTTGATGACAAAATTAAACTGTCTCTCATGAGAAATTTGATGGGTACAGAAGCATCACGTGTAGTTTCAACTTTGCCCGTAAGTGATGGTGACAAATATGAAAAGGTATGTGAAGCTATACAAAATTATGTAAGTCCCAGAACGAATATCGTGTTTGAACGTTTTAAGTTTAACGAACGCAAGCAACGTGAAGGAGAAACTTTTGATAAATTTTTAACCGAATGCCGACAATTAATAAAGTCGTGTAATTATAAAAATATAGAAGATGAAATGATGAGAGATCACATTGTTCAAAATATATGTGACAGATCTACTCAGGAAGCTTTACTGAGGATAGACAATTTGTCTTTGGATGCTACTATTAAATTTTGTCAAACTAAAGAACAAGCGTCTACACAAGTAGCACAAATGTCTACGAGTAATAGTGAAGTAAGTCGAGTTAAAAAGTCAAATCGTCCAACGGTTACTCATAATGTGGTCAAACATCAGAAGTTTAAAAATAATACAATAAATAAGTTTAAATGTAGAAGATGCCAGACAGAACATGGACCTAGACAATGCCCTGCATTTGGTAAAACTTGTAATAAGTGTGGAACGCTAAATCACTTTTCTGTTAGCTGCAAAGTGAAAAATAAAGATGTCAGCATAGTCAAGAAGTGTAGCAGTGATAATTCCAGTTCTGAAGAGTATTATTGTGAATCTGCTAAAAGTGTTATAGGTAAAAAGAAAAGTTTCAATGAAGAATGGTTTGAAAATATAAGTATTGAGAACTTTAGCATAAAGTGTAAGTTGGATACTGGAGCGGATGTGAGCATTATGCCCAAACATATATTTAATAGAATTAACAGAGATTTAAATTTAAAATTACTAAATACTGAAATAAAGTTGGAGTCTTTTTCTGGTTTTCAGGTTAAACCTATCGGTATGATAAATTTGCAATGTAAATATAAAAACAACTCTTGTTATGAAAATTTTGTAATTGTAGACTGTAACTCAATGCTATTGGGATTACCAGGTTGTGTATCACTTAATTTAATTAAGAGAGTAAATAATGTAACCTCTAAATGTGAGTCTAATATTAATATAGAGAAAGATGAGTTTATTAAACAAAATATACAAGTTTTTGAAGGTTGTGGTAGATTACCAGGTGTATATGATATACCTACTAGGGAAATAAGTGAACAAATATGTAATCCATCATCTAGAATTCCGATTGCTTTATATGAGCCTCTAAAATGTGAACTTAAAAGATTAGAAGAACGAAATGCTATTGTAAAAGTTGAAAATATTAGTGATAAAGCCTGTGTCAACAGAATTGTAATTGTTGAAAAACCTAATGGAAAAGTTAGACTTTGTTTGGATCCTTCAGATCTTAATAAATATATTATAAAAAAACCTAAAGTTTTACCTACTTTAGATGAATTAGCATTTAAGTTAAAAGGCAAAATAATGTTTTCTGTATTAGACCTTAAAGAAGGATTTCATTCATCGTATGAGTGTAAGTGTTACTTTAAATCA
This sequence comes from Antheraea pernyi, assembly GCA_015888305.1. Taxonomy (NCBI): domain Eukaryota; kingdom Metazoa; phylum Arthropoda; class Insecta; order Lepidoptera; family Saturniidae; genus Antheraea; species Antheraea pernyi. Next base: position 1,940,389 of record MU158812.1, on the reverse strand, counting down.
AAAGATATAACGTTAGTTACCTCTACTCCGAGATACCCAAAAAGTAATGGGATGGCTGAAAAAGCAGTCCATATAAGTAAACAGATTCTAAAAAAATGTAATGAAGATAAGACAGATATTAGAGAGGGGATTATGGAATATAATAATACACCTTTAACTAGTTTGGGAGTTTCTCCATCACAAATTTTAAATAGTAGAGTTTTGAGAAATATGCCTTGTGCTTTAAATATATTGAAACCTAAAATACAAAATGATATTTATACAAAACTATGTCATAAACAAAATATAACTAAAAATTATTATGATAAGAGTGCTAGAAAGAAAACCTATTATTATAAAACTGGAGAAAATGTTACCTTTATTGATAATGGTATTTGGAAGAAAGCTAAAATTGTAAGTAAATGTCCTGAACCTAGATCTTATATTATAGTTACTGAGGGAGGTAAAATGTTAAGAAGAAATACTTCTCAAATGAAAAAATCATTTTCTAAGTTTAATAACTACAGTAAAGGAGCTGATGATTATGTGTTATCTAAATATGAACAGAGTAACATTAAACCTGTCCAAGATTTTGACACAACAACTAATTCTAAAAATCAGATTGCTTTACCAACTAGTAATATTACAACCAGAACAGGCAGAATTGTTAAACCTAGAAATGTACTTGATTTATAAGTTAATATAGTTTAAGGGGGAGGTGTGGTAACCCTAAAATAGTAGTATTAAGTCTATGGTTAATATGGCGTACTTAGAGAGTCATGTTCTGTAACGTAAATGTATAAGTGTTTGAAATAAATATTGATTACTGCATCTTATTATTGAGTATTCTTATGGTATATTCCATATTACAACAACTTATATGAATTGAATAATTAGTAGGCCGATCGAACCTCTCTATCGCTTGTACCGCGCTCTCGCTTGCATGCCCGGCTCAGGCGGAACGTGACAATGAGTCATGCTGCAGTGCGTGCAGCCGGACAGAATCGATTTATAAGACGTTATCACGTCAAAATAAATAATTGAATACGAAAAGCAATCGCTTGTACCGCGCTCTCGCTTGCATGCCCGGCTCAGGCGGAACGTGACAATGAGTCATGCTGCAGTGCGTGCAGCCGGACAGAATCGATTTATAAGACGTTATCACGTCAAAATAAATAATTGAATACGAAAAGCATTTATACAACTGTATTACGCGAGTATTTTATAAATTTTGCCAATGCGAAAGCTTGTTGAAATAACAACCCTTGAAGAAATAATTTGGATATTCGGTGAACGGATTTTTTGTTTTACAGGTTTTACGTTTGATGACATTCTCATTTGACGTTAAATGACGATGTAATGGGATGGTAAACACCCTAAACTCTAGAGTGGCTGGGTCTCAAGAGCAGCATGCTTTACAGATTTCCAACTTTTTTTTTAAATTATAGCACGGCAAAATGACTGCCCTATGCCTGGTAAGCACAGTACAATCCAAAAACAATGGCGACCATCGAGAGAGAATCTATCCATCGCCGGTCGCTGCTGTCATGCCAGTGCCATGCAACCCTACCACCCCGCTTTCGCCATTGCCTCGTTCGTTATTCAGCAGGGTGCACCACGTGCAGGTGAGGTTGGCTTGGGTGTCTCAAGTCTTATGATGTTATTCGACACCCCTTACAACTTGAAGTTGGTAGATAATTAGTCAGGTACTATAACAAGCTCTACCACCAAGTCATAGTTTCATTACGATGTTTTTCTTCTTCAAAAACTTCGGCCATACACGCTACCGTCGGTCCTTTTTTGGTTACGAAGTAACATTTAAGAAAATAGGAATAAACAAACCTAATCTATATTAATATTATAAAGCTGAAGAGTTTGTTTGGTTGAACGCGCTAATCTCAGGAACCACTGGTCCGATTTGAAATTCGGTGTTAGATAGCTCATTTGTCGAGGAAGGCTATAAGCTATATATCATCACGCTAAGACCAATAGGAGCGGAGCACTAATGAAGAATGTTTCAAAATTGTTTATTTTTCCTCTTAAGAGTATCCGCTGTGGATTAGCGTTAACCCAAAGTAATTATTTCACGTGGAAGTCGTGGAAGTTAGTCTAATATAAAGGGTATTTTCATAGAGTTGTTTATAAGGAAATTATAACAATTTTTATTTAAACTTATTACATAAGTCGAAATTACGGTTTACGATTGTGTATGTCATTATGTAGTCAAATCAAATCAAATCAAAAATACTTTATTCAGTTTAGGCCCTAATAAGGCGCTTATGAACGTCAAAACTACCACCGGTTCGGAAAACAACCCAGTCACCGAAAAGAACCGACAAGAAACTCGATTGGGTACATCTTTTTAACATATATATATATATTTCAAATACATTATACGTTACAATACCGTTTTTAGTGGATGCACAGAGAGGAGTCAATTCCAGACGTCACCATCGTTCACGTATTGATCCACTCTATAGTAGCCTTTCGACACTAAAACCCGCTTGACATGGTGCTTAAATTTACAGTCCGGCAAATCGGTAATATGTTTTGGGACTTTATTGTAAAACCTAACACTATTACCTAAGAAACTATTACTGGTTTTGCTAAGTCTGAAACATGGGACGACCAGTTTGTCACAGTTTCTAGTATTTAGATCATGCCGGTCTTTTACAAAATGCAGATTTTCAAAGTTTTTACGGACATACATTAAATTATCAAGAATGTATTGGGAGGGTAGAGTTAAGATACCGAATTCCTGGAACTTCGTTTTTAATGATTCGCGAGGTCCCATATTATATATTGCTCGAACTGCCCGTTTTTGTAATAAAAATATGGTGTCTACCTCAGCAGCCGTCCCCCACAGCAGAATACCATAAGACATTAGGCTATGGAAGTAAGCGAAGTAGACTAACCTAGCAGTGGCAATATCTGTAAGCTGGCGAATTTTACGTATTGCGTATGCAGCCGAACTTAATCTGTTAGCTAATTTTTTAATATGAGGGCCCCATTGTAATTTAGAATCTAGTGTGATTCCCAGGAATACAGCACTGTCAACTAACCCTACCAAATTCCCTTCGATCTTGATTCTACTATTAACCTGTCTAACATTTGGTAAGGTGAATCTCATACATTTCGTTTTATCTGTATTTAGCAATAAGTTATTTAACGCAAACCAATGACAAATTTCATTTAATGTATTATTCAGATGCCCAACCTCTGAATCTATCCGTTTAACTTTAAATATAAGTGAAGTATCATCTGCAAAAAGCACCATGTCAGCACAGTTATTAACCATTAGCGGCAGATCATTTATATATATTAAAAACAAAAACGGCCCTAAAATAGAGCCCTGAGGGACACCAATTCCCGCAAAAGATCCCGCAGACGTTACCCCATGTATGCTAACTTTCTGACAACGATCTTGTAAATAAGAGACTAGAAGGTCGAGAGAAGATTCACAAACACCATAGTGTTTCAATTTAAGAATAAGCGTACTATGGTCAACGCAATCAAAGGCCTTAGACAGATCGCAGAACACACCAATTGCATCCTGCGAATCCTCCCAGGCTCCCAATATATGGTTTATGAGCATTGTACCAGCGTCAGTAGTAGATTTCGATTTGGTGAACCCAAACTGTCGACCATCCAGAAACTTTTGCATTCTAAAATATTCTACCAATTGTCTGAGCATAATCTTTTCAAAAATTTTGCTAATCGACGGTAATACAGAAATAGGTCTATAATTTCCAAGATTACTTCTGCAGCCTGATTTAAACAAAGGAACCACTTTGCTTACTTTCATTAAATTAGGGAAATTAGTAATCATTTAACTAAACATACCTGACATCTTAATTCCACTGTTATATCCGTAGTCCTGGCTCGGAGAACATCTCCAGGAATTATGATTCTTTTATCAATTATTAGTTTATTCTTTAGTTTGCGTCTTTTCGGTTGTATTTCATCTTCGTCTAAATCCTAATTTTTAAAAATAATGCACATTGCGTCACGTCTATTAAAACGTATCTAGTAATAACGATTTGTCCTTACTTGTACTCGTAATATATATTCTACTACCTATTTGATATAATATAATCGCTTAGAGTATGAAAGTGTCGTTTCGTGCAAAAATTAAAACAGCAGGATAAAATACATTTATTTAATCGTAACGTCTTCCTTGTCTGTACATTTCTGTAATTTATAGTGAAAGATCATCTAAAATTTAAACCATAGCGATAAAATTCTGGAAACCTCGACTTTATAAAATATGTATAGGTATTGCAATACATCCTGGAATCAATTATTTTCTTCGTGAAAAATATTGTCCGAATCGCCGAAGAAATAATTTGTTTGGGCGAATTCCGGCAAGTACGAAGCTTGTAATTGCAGGTCTTGCAGTGTTAAACTATTTCGCCAGTAGTATAAGTTAGAGCTGGCCAGTGCGTTAAAACGACATATTCATATTTATTTATTTACTTATTCATATTATGAGCTTTTGGTGGGCTTTTATGTAACCTCGCTTTTGGTTTAATTTTGGAAATATTCAGTGTAATATCATTTATTTGTTTTGGGGAAGCGAAACAAATTAGAGATCGTAGAATAATATGAATTCTGGGTTATTATACGAAATAAGTAAATATTGCTATTTATTATTAAACAAGAAGACGCTAACTTCATAATATGTTATAATTAGCGGACCCGGCAGACGTTGTCTCGCCCTTATTATAAAAATCCTTACAAATTATATACCAAAACCTTCCCCATGAATCACTTTATCTGCTGATGAAAAGTGCATGAAAATCCGTTCAGTAGTTTTTGAGTTTATCGCGAACAGACAGACAGATAGACGCGGTAGGGGGCTTTGTTTTATAATGCGAAACCGTAAGTCTCTTAATAACTAGGATTGGTTGTCAAAATAAAGAAGAAGTATTCGCGCTACAAATTAAAATAGTATTTACCGCAGCAAAGGTCCCGTCTAGCTTAAAAAAGTACTTGTGTACCGTCAAAAATATTAACCCCCTCATACGAAGCAAGGATATTAAAGGCGTAGTGCAAAAGGAACCGGTATCTCCGGTCGTAACCTAGCCCCCAGCGCTATAAAAGACAGTTGCAAATGATTCGTATTGCTCCGATTTTCTAAACTACGCTAACGTAACCATAGATCATGTCGCGATGGTTTGGCGGAGAATATCACTCCCGTACACTCACCGCGACCTCCCTTGCCAGCTGCTCAAGCTTCAGTCAAATCCCCCGGAATGGAGCCTTCCAGCACGTTCTTAGCGTGATATAATAATATTGCATTCACTAGTATAGCACACTAAACCTCACACGCGTACAACAGTCCGCTTTTACTCATATAGTGGAAGCGTTTGTATATGTTTTTGCTCTTATTTTTCGATTTTGGTTACTCAGTTTTGGCCCAATTGTCAGATTCGAAATAGTTGTTTATGGCGTGTATTAAACATGGGTGTCTCATTTACACATATATGCATGAATTAGCTTAACTTAGTTCGGCCCACGATTTTGCTGCCATTTTGGCGCTGTTGCGTTTGTTGCCATACGGCTCACTAAAAAGGTGCGATGAAGCTATAAATATCCCAATGGCCAACATAATTTCGAAAAAAAGAGAGGGGATCTTTCTCGTGCATACCGTCGGTCCACTCATATCTCGAGAGATAATTTGTAATTATATTCAGTGGTGCATTACCGTAGCTACTCTTTAAGCTTTTATTGTTTCATACTTGAGTGGTCTTCTTTGACTAATCAATTAAATTATATGGTCGACGTCTACTTTTATATTTGTACCCTCATCGTTACCCCGAAATATACAAACTTCAATTAAACTAGTAAAGGTTGTTCAGAATGAAAATAATTACGTACTTCTAGTTGTATTTCTAAAGTGGGACGCATTTCGGCATACGTCCTAAGCTCCATCATTTCTGGCTGAGGCAGAGGTACCTCTTGTTCCTGTGTTACGAGCCTGTCGGGAAACAAAAATACATTGCTAAAGAATTACTTTCTATATATATATATAATATAAAACCTATGACAGGATTACTGAGTATAATTAAATATTGCTTCATGATCAGTATCATATCACTATTTTGACTGGTTACTGTTGACCCGTACTATATTACTATTGTCTTAGTAGATAATAAATTCTAACGATATTAAATTAGTATTTATTGGCTATCCACTAAACCAATAGTAATTACCAACAAATCAACAGTAGTCAATAGTACAAAAGTACAAATCGTTTGGTCAATAGTATGGTTACAATAATCACACCGATATATTTCCTGTTGTGCAGATAAATCAGCAAATTTGTTAATGGTACTAGTCTACGTCTATATAGTATTATGCTACGTTTTAGCGGAAAGGATTTTATTGGATCAGAAGCAAATCGATAAGCATTCTAACGCAACGTATTATATGTCTAAGTTTGAAAAAAAAAGAACATTGAACTGAAATAAGTGTATTGTCATTGCGATTTCAGTTATGCAATCATTTATAGATAATCAACTACGAACAAGTACTGATGATTGCGAATAGATATAATCTAGAATATAACGAAACTAAGCAAAATACATTGTAATACTAATGCTACACAAGGATATGTCATAGGAACGAGGATATGATAGGATTTTTTGTAACGATAGTTATAAAGACATCAATCGATACTCATACATGATTTTGTACCTACATATTTATGTTACACGTTAACTAACTTTGTCATCTGTGGAACAGGCAGATCAGGAAGCGGGATATCGGGTATTTCAGGAATCTCTGTAGGTATATAGGTAAAAACATTAATCTTTTTTAGGTAAAAGTTTTGGTTATAGGAATTGTTCTACATTTTTCTTCATATTCTCAAAATGGTTATGTATATCGTCCTTCTCTGTTGTCAGCGAATTTTCTTTATTTTTTGTTTGATAAATATTGACGAGCTTTAGTGTTATTTAGTAGAATAATACGAAATAATCTTGTTGAGGAAAAAAATTGGAATATTTATCTATACTAATATTATAAAGAGGTAAAGTTTGTGACGTTGTGATTTTGTGACGTTGTGGCGTTGCAAGGGGTAATCTCAGGAACTACTGCTCCGATTTGAATAATTCTTTCAGTGTTATATAGCTCATTCATCGAGAATGGTTATAGGCTACATATCATCACGCTAAGACCAATAGGAGAGGAGCAACAATGAAAAATGTTTTAAAATCGGGGTATTTTTTCCTTTTGAGAGCTTCCGCTGCGTCTTAACCCAAAATAACTATTCCACGCGTGCGAAGTTGCGGGCAGAAGCTATTAACTAATTATATTATCTATAATCTATACTAATATTATAAAGAGGTAAAGTTTGTGAGGTTGTAGGGGGTAATATCTGGGGAGTTGGAGAAAAATGGTCGAACGAAAACGTTTCTTACGAACGCTGCCTTAATTATGAGATATATATGATTGAGTTCTAAAAAAAAATTGTAGCTTGATAATGCCTATTACCCCCCAACGAAGTGGGCACGGGTCGGCTAGTATAATATATTATACAAAAAGATCCTACAGTAAAAATAAATATATGATATAAAGTAGTACTGAATTATATATTTTTTGTTCACTGGAGCAAAACCGCAAACAGATAGTATTTTATTTATTAAAACCCTTCCAAAAGTATCCATAACAGCATGATAAAAACCATAAAAATCGATCGTGAATTTAATGAAAATTTCGCACCCGTATAAATTGGTGTAAAAAGACCTACCTTTTCCAAACATAGTGATATCATGTTCCGAGATTCTTTCCATCTGCAGTTCTTGAGGTACACGCGTCCTGTCTTGGGATTTGCCAGTTACATCTAGCGGCAGTTCTAAGCCACTCTGTTGCAATGCAACTGAATCACCCTTGAGCATGACTTCGAGAGTGCGGTCACCAACAAGCTGTGTAACTTGCGCAAGGTTTTCTTCCCCGAACCCATCCTATCATATACATTCAAAATCAAAAATACTTTATTTAATTTAAGCCCCGAGAAGGCGCTTATTAATGTCAAAACTACCATCGGTTCAGAAAACAACCCACTCATCGAGAAGTACCGGCAAGAAACTCGATCTGGTTTATCTTTTCATTGTGCATTCATTATACCAGGTGAATATGAATTCTCGGATATGACACTTCATGGTCACATTTGACATGTAAAATAATAATATCAAACAAATACTAATAAACAACAAAGAGAAACTTAGTTAAATTTTGTTCTAAATCTTTTAAAAGTGTAGGAATAATACAGTTAAACGTAAGAAATCACACCTAGATGCAATGAACAAAATTGAAGGGGCGCTTTTCAAGGCGCTAATCATTACGTAACTGCTTATCGTGGGAACGCCGCACGGTCGAACAAAGGGAAACGGGGCGCGGCTCGGGGTGCGATTCATTTATTACACCAGTTCGTTTTTGCGTTAATCACCTAATGTTGGATGTATATCAGTTTTGCGTTTCTCGAGATAATTAGGTCAAATATTTAAGCACCTATTTTTTCATTGATTTAGGACTAGAACCAAGTAATGAGTAATTTGTGATAATATTGCAACTCTTTAGCCAGTCATGCTTTATATATCATTCTTGTGCCCATGCGCATGTTACTGAACTCCTAAACGGTTGGACAGATTTTGATGAAACTTTTTGTGTGTTTAGGTTCAAAAACAGGTTTAGATTCACAAATAGACCCGGTAGAACTACCAAAAGATTGAAGGGTGTTTAAACAGTCACATGGTATAGTCCGTTAACAATACTCTTACAATACTCACTACTCTTTTTACAATACTCTTATATTAAAATCCTAGCTGTGCCCGCGACTTCGTCCGCGAGGAACCTAATGTAAAAAAATAGTGACTAATAATCATCTGAATGTATTAACACCCATATTCTAAAACGTTTCCTCGAGCGTTCCTCCACTCCACTCAACCTCAGTCAAGGAAATCGGCATTCTTAGTTGCAAAAAATCTCCTCCACTTGACGTTCCTCGAAGTTTTTCCTCATTCAAGGTGAGGAATCAACTGTCAAACTCAAGGTACGTCGGGACCTACCTTAAGAAATACTCGTGGAAGATTTACGCCATTGTTTACTGTATTCATACGTCCACGATTGGAAATAAAAGTTGATTATTATATCCGAACAAAAACAGTTCCACTGTAAAAAATTGCGCCAAGTACACGTTCACAACTTTTCATTTAGAAAAATACTAAGGAGAAATTATTATCTTACAAAAAGATGTAAAATCAAAAAAAAAAACAGACCAAGTAGCCGTTATGATTTTTAATAATTGAAAAAAATTTTTGGTAAATTTAACAATTAAAAACCATTTTTTAAACGTACTTGGCGTGCGTCATTGAGTACCCCAAATTTTTTCATGACTGATAATTAAGGACAAAGAACTGGTGTGAGAAGCGATTTTACGGACAACAATTCCTCCTGCCTCTCCTCACCAAGCAATTGACCCTACTGATAATTATTTTGATACAACCATATGAATCTATACATTAAATATGAAAAAATTTTAGGTACTCAATGACGCACGCCAAGTACGTTTAAAAAATGGTTTTTAATTGTTAAATTTACCAAAAATTTTTTTCAATTATTAAAAATCATAACGGCTACTTGGTCTGTTTTTTTTTTTTTTGATTTTACATCTTTTTGTAAGATAATAATTTCTCCTTAGTATTTTTCTAAATGAAAAGTTGTGAACGTGTACTTGGCGCAATTTTTTACAGTGGAACTGTTTTTGTTCGGATTTT